>OY848925.1:860816-870180 GCA_963693285.1 Xestospongia muta
TAGAATTTCTTTATGGAATGCAATAATCATTTCCCATTTAAGTCACATGAATAAATTAATAGCTGATGTGTTATTGTCATACCAATAAGCACCAGTACATTTATAATCATATTCATTATTATCAATTAATAATATTGTATGTGCATAAATAAAATTAATCTTTGCACGGATTTGTGATTCTACGAAATTAAACAGAGGGTGTGGTAACATATTGTTTAAACATAAAGTAAGTGATGTTCTTTGTCAATAACTTCATTGTTGTTTGTGCTATTATGTATTGTTTTGTAACATAAAAGATGTCATGACAACTGTTCAAAACAACCACATGAACATGAAAACATGTTTATTACTAATGTATCATGACTATGAGTTAAATCTTTAAAGAAATGTTTGTCTAAATTTAGCAATTTGTAGTATTACTATTAAGAGATGAAAGCAACAATCATGGTTTATCTGCCAAATTTTAATTGGATATGGTATTCAATGTAGGAAGATGAATTGGGATGAGGGAGGGAGAGATCAAAACCTTTTGTTCTTATTTAGTTGTGATTAATGATGCATAGTCAATTAATACCCACTCTTGATGATTTTAGGAGGGTAAAACCCTTCAGCCCTCCTGGTTCCTATGTCTATGATATTTATATGCTTACAAGAAATTTCAAAGTCACTAAATGAAACAGTTTTGATTTATGATACACTTCTTACTATATTCTTGGAATACAAACTTCTAGTTTGTAAGGATTAAATCCTGAACAACTATTTATATGTAATATTGGATTGTTGTTAGCCAACTAGTTACTATTTCCAAAGCAATTGTTAGCTCCAAACAAACTAACATCATTTTTTATATTAAACATATGTAATCTTCACAAACAAATGGACAATTTACTAAGATTTCATTTTTACAAAGTAGCTCATTAGATGGAGAGAGATTCCTGTAAATAATTTATATTTAGTATTAATTTCAGATTACTACTAACAATGAAAATCTATTTTAGCTTAATTTGTTACATTATTAACAGACTCAGAATAAAGACATACATGTATAAAGACATTTCAGGACTAGATGCCATTGATGCACAATATAAACAGTGAAGTTTAGAAGAAAATGCTTGTATGCTAACATATGTTAGTTATTGTAGCATGTTCAGTCATGGATGAAAAGAATTAATAACGATCCTGCTGGTTTGTACTTAACATTTTCAAATTTGAGGATATGACACACAACTCTGTAAACATTGGACATCGTCTACTTTCTGTGACAAACAAGCTGAGAATATAAAGGATGTTTGACATACATATTATCTATATGTATCTGTATTCACAGACATTATGTGACTGGGTATGAAGTCTGATGTGCATGAAGATTCGGCTAAGAAATGATTTTTTTTATTTTTGTAACACAGTCAAAACTTATTCTCTCTCTGTCTCTCTCTCTCTCTCTTATGCATGTACTAACCTGTTTCACTTCAGCATGTTCAGGAGTGTCAGGAACTCGTACTTTTAGAATATTCGGTATTTCAGAGGTTTTAATATTGTCAACATTACCACATTGAGCTATAGTTCGAGCTCGTCTACTTGTAAGGGTATTAAAACGATGCTAGAAAAAAATAACTTCGTTATACTAATAAATATTAACTCCTTCATTTTATTGTACTAATGAAATTATATCATTTCAGTAGATAGAGCAGTAATTGAGTTTATTGTTTGGTGGCTAATTAACCAGGTAGTTAGTTAGGCACGTGTACATTCAATGATGTAATGTTATTATATGACATATTATTAACCAGATACCTTGAAAGTGATCACTAAATGTTAGCTTTGAATAACTTGTAAATTTATATGTCAATTAGAGCATATTGTGTTGTAAACCTTATAATGGATTTATGTCTTAATAATCTTAGCATTTTGTATCTTT
This sequence comes from Xestospongia muta, assembly GCA_963693285.1. Lineage (NCBI taxonomy): Eukaryota > Metazoa > Porifera > Demospongiae > Haplosclerida > Petrosiidae > Xestospongia > Xestospongia muta. The sequence goes on from OY848925.1 coordinate 862,735, forward strand.
AAAATTATCAGATCTGCTATTGGTATTGCCATTAATTTTTCTTTCGGAATTTTGATTTTAATAGAATACAATGTCAAATTTTAATGGAATACAATGTCAAATTTTAATGGAATACAATGTCAAATTCTATTATATTCAAATGTGTCATATTAATTTTTGAAGGTTGCTAACTGTATTGAAAGTCCATTGTTAATTTATTATGGAAAATTACATTCCAAGGTTTACAGTCTAAGATTATTTCCCATTTATTTGGTGATAATGTAATCCTTTTAGTCTAATTATATTCTTCAATATAAAAGTACTTATTTTCGACAACAACATTGTCAATTCTGTTGGACTTGATATTACAATATCTATAATCATATTCAATTTGGTACTAATTACATGTAAATACTAATGTTACCATGGATACCTAACTATTCCATAATACCCAGAAAGACACAATGTACTTGGTGTAATGCCAACAAATCTATACAATATATAGAGGATGTAATGACAGCTGCATAATCCTCTCTTGAGACCTAAATACCTACAGGTAAGGTGTAGCAATGATCCTAGCAGCTAAGATGTTCAAGTGTAGAGATCAATGAGTATCAATTTGTACACAGTTGTTCAGTGTAATAAATAATAAAAATTATTTTCTTAATAAAATCTCTTTCACTATCTATACCACCCACTTTACTAGTAATTCACTTACTGTCGTTCGTTGACAGGTAGTTTCAAGAACATAATACAATTGTAGGATATAGATAGTTTCGAAAAGCCTCCAAGAGAGCCTCATGTTCTAATTTTGGCGAGAACAGTAATGACGTTACCAGTTAAGCAGGTTATTTATTGCCAATGTTTGATGCGCGTAGATGGTAGGCGTGTACATAAACAGAGACGACTCCTGTCTCTCCTCCCATAAACCGACAATCAGAACAATGGCATCTCCTAGAAGTGTGTCAAACTCTGACAGTAGATTGGCCCTTTCTAAATTTGATTCTCAAAGGCCCGAACCTTGCTGGAAAACAGATGAAGAAAAGAAAACAGCGAAAGAAAAGCTTGAAACATTATCCAAGGCCTTTGAAACTGTTATAGAAACAGTAGGCGAAAATCTAGAGAGAGAGGGATTGAAAGACACACCTTTAAGAGCTGCAAAGGCGCTATGTTATTTCACAAAAGGCTATGAGGAAACTATAGAAAGTGAGTTGAATTGGACAAAACTGAACTGCTTCAGCCACACCCTCAATTAAGGTCAAGCCAGACACTTTTAGTTGGCAAGAATATAACTGTCTGATTATTTAACCCTTTCTTGGCTAATCCTTATTGCTATCTGTTGGCAAAAACGCTCATGCAGACTCAAAAGTGGTTTGTCATGGCTGTGAAGTGGTCATGTTAGCTTTGAAATCCATTGATCTTTTCTCTTAGTACTTTTTTAAAAAGCAGAAAGACACTTTGTTGTATGATGAGACAATAGCTGTAGGAAATGAGACACAGGTGCTATTGAAGTAGGCATGAGCAAACTGTGAGAGCACTAATGCAGGCCAAAGTTTTTGCGAAAGACAATACTTTGTTTAAGAATTATTTTTTGAGAGTGTACTCAGTGTAGGTTTTGCAATTTAATGGGTGTGGTTATACAAAGGTATCCATGATGACATTTTCAGAACTAAATATTGTATTTGCTAAACCAAAAGGGTTAATTCACCCATATCCCTAGTTAAGAGAAGCAAGCTTTAGCCACACCCTTAATTAAGATGGAGCTTCTTTCATTTATTGCAGGCACTGAAATAGTGACTCAAGTTGACTCTATATGATGTAACCATAGCAACTACCAGTATATAAATTTACATATAAACTCAACCACTGCTACAGCTTGTTTCAGTACTTTTTTTGCGGCTATTATTATGTATGTATGTATTTTATATGCTTTATTGTAGGACAATCATAATGTTCCTCAACTTTGCATGAAAAGTTTTAGCAGTCAATACCATTTGCTTACTTAAACTACTGTGATATAAAATTATGAATTATTTTTAATATATATACTGTAAAAATTATGAATGCGAATTATTTTTAATATATATACTGTAAAAAATTATGAATGCTTAACCAATTCATTAGGTGTTATAGCTAGTGGTGTATTCGATGAAAAACATGATGAGATGGTATTAGTCAGAGATATTGAGTTATACTCTCTATGTGAACATCATCTAGTACCATTCTATGGCCATGTATCTGTTGGCTATCTACCAAATGGAAAAGTATTAGGACTCAGTAAAATTGCACGGTAAGAAAGCAATACAGCAGAACCTCTCCTATGTTGACTTATGGTTTGAAGAATGTAGTTGATCTAATTTTTACTTTCTATTATAGAATTGTTGAAATATATAGTAGACGACTTCAATTACAAGAAAGGCTGACAAAACAAATAGCGGATGCTATCATTAAGGCAATTAATCCTAGTGGTGTGGGCGTTGTTATTGAAGCTGTGTAAGAGAGAGAGAGAGAGAGAGAGAGAGAGAGAGCGAGAGGGAGAGATTACTTTCTTCTTTCTATCTATAGTCATATGTGTATGACAATGAGAGGTGTTAGTAAGACATCCAGTAAAACAGTGACTAGTTCTATGTTGGGAGTGTTCAGAGATGATCCCAGAACAAGAGAAGAATTCTTAGCACTTACTGGTCACACAACACGCTGACAGTGTGCAATAAAAGGAAACAAGCTATTAGCCATTGATATATTACAAGCTATTGATATATTTAAACTACATAGTTTGATCAAAATTTTTATTGTTGTACTTCTTAGCTGGTAGGCAATAAAGCCATTTTAAAAACATTATTTATAAATATTCAATATACATGTCTGTTCATGGATGCTCATTAGTGGTACTGACACTGTGCTATCAACTGTGTAATGATGTATATTTTATTCACATGTCTGTTCATGGATGCTCATTAGTGGTACTGCCACTGTGCCATCAACTGTGTAATGAAGTATATTTTATTCACATGTCTGTTCATGGATGCTCATTATTGGTACTGCCACTGTGCCATCAACTGTGTAATGAAGTATATTTTATTCAAACATAGCCATCACATATTGCATTGCACCAAAAAAATTATAAATTTTAAACAGATGAGAGAAATTAAATGGAAATTGCTTTAAAAATTGAGTTTATCAGAAAAATTAAGAGATTTTTTAATAATTACCTATCATAATTAGAACATCAGTCATCAGTCAATGATAAATGATGCAATGATTACATAATACATAATATATACATTCACACACAAGACACATCACATGCAGGTCACATGACTTGTAGAACACACACACACACACACACACACACACACACACACACACACACACACACACACACACACACACACATACATATATATGTACATACATATATATATATATATACACGCACACACACACACATATATATGGATAAGTGGAACATAGGATAATGACCAGATGACAATAATGTGGTTAAAATACTTGATGATGGTTGAATGGTTAGATGAAGAGAAGAAATATATATCAGTGAGAGAAAGAGGAAAAGAAACAAGATGAAGAATTCATACATTTGTAAATGACTATTTTAACAGTTGATTAGTAAAATATGAAAACAGAAATCACAGTCTGAGTATGGAAATTTGAGAATCAGACTTGACAGAGAACAGAGATAGATACACTAAGAAGTATAGCACGGAACCAGCCGATTTTGGAAGAGAACATTAGTGAAATCACTATTCAGATCAAGGTGAATCAATTCTGATTGGGAGCTTGCGACCATAACACGTCCCAACGTTATTATTGTCTGACTAATTGAGTTCTATTTACAATGAAATTTAATTTACACACACTAATCAATTTGTCGATGGAGCTCGTTTGTCTTGGGTAATAATATCAGATGATTGGTTTCACGATAAAGTCTTTGAATGTTGTACTGAGGTAGAAGAATGTAGTGTAGTATTTTTATTGCAGCAGTATCCTGCCATAAAACTGGAAGGTAACATGCTTTCATTTTAATTTTTTAAACATGTTTTTGATGCTTTTCTGTTATGTTTTTTAGTGAGTTAGTGAGATGCATTTTATAAATCGCTCTGATCTAGAGAGAGAGAGAGAGAGAGAGAGAGAGAGAGAGAGAGAGAGAGAGAGAGAGAACAATAATCTCAGTCCCCTTCAATAATTAAGTTGCTCTAAACTACAATTTGTATCCTATTCAACATGTGGTCTATTTTGTACCACGATTAACAACTATATACAGAGTACAAATGAGATAAAAACAATAGACTTTCGTACCTTCCAGAGCATGTTCAGTTACACTTTTACACAGTTCATCCATGTGTGTCTCGCTGACCTCCATAGGAGAAGGGATTGTCATGTTGACATAACGGTGAGCACGTAGAACAGCTGGAATAGGAATTGGTGGTTGTTTCATTGAGGGACCAGTGTTGCTACGACTACGAGGAGGAGGATAGAAGGGTGGAGGCAAGGGCTAAAAAAAGAAAAGATGTTTAAATATTTAAAATTGTGTAGAATAAATTTTTTGACAATTGTGCATTGATAGTGTCTAGATTTTAAACGAGTCAAGTTCTTTAAGTACCACATCAAGGGCCTATCTCATTACCTGGTGTAATTGACGAGGGTTAGCCTTTGGAAGAGTACTATATGATCTTGGAGAACCAATGATACTGGTGGGTACTTTAGGTCCCATGGTATTAACACGAACATTGCTACGACGACCATTTCTCTTGTCTGGATAGGGAATTTTAGGCTGAGGGGGATTACCAGCTATTGTGAAGGCATTGGGCCACCTAAAATGGATAGATAGTTTGAAATGAATGAACAATACCAATGGATACATGCAAACAAGACAAACAAGATGAATGGACATGATGAATAGCCACAAAAAGCCGAATAGAGAAATGGATGATATGTTGTAGTACATAGAAGCCAAATGGATGCATATTACAAACCCACATGAAAACTATGAAGACAAAACATTATAAACACAATGTGGTTAAGAGTAATGTCATTACAAGGGAGTCCTCTGGGCGTATATCATGCAATAAAAGTTGAGATGACTACATGATATCAGGTAACATGTAAATACATGAATATATATACATAGATGAGAGAGATGTTAAGTACATGTACAGTATGTACGTTAGTTGGTGTCATGGCCTAGTGTACTGTATTGTTACTGACCCCCTGTTTCGAGGTGATTTCTTTGGAGAGATGACCCTCAATGTTTGTTGACATTGCTGCTTCCAATCAAAGAATAGTTTCTTGTGACTTACTTTAAATGCCTACAGAAAAGAGTAGTCATCAATCATAATCTCTTTAGTAGATCGGTACTGATGTTTACTAATGGTAGCTATCCTAGATCACTGTGGTAAGTACTGATGTTCACTAGTCTAGAGTTTACTAATGGTAGCTATCCTAGGTCACTATAGTAAGTACTGATGTTCACTAGTCTAGAGCTTACTAATGGTAGCTATCCTAGGTCACTGTGGTAAGTACTGATGTTCACTAGTTCAGATAATGGTAGCTAGGTCACCATGGTGAGTACCAACATCTACTTCCTAATACAGAGCTTACTAATGTTTGCTACAATTCACTATCATTGTGATAGCACAGAGCTATGATGGTGAGTCATTTCAAACAATAAATCTTTTCTGAAAACCCGACAATTTCAGACTCAAATAGAAATCATACATTTTTAACTGACCACAAAGTCACAACAGACATTCCAATATGAAATGAAATAGTTGGATCATTGGCATAAACATTACTGCTTGTGATCATACCACATTCCATTCTGATGACAAGTTAACCTTTCATAAAGGACAATCTATATTAAATAACACCCTCTACGTTCATAACATATGGTATAATTCTATAGTAATATTTCAGTGTTAAGATAACATTGACAACAACAGTTATCTCAGTATTGACATTTTGTAGTACATAAGATAATAAGCTGTACTGAATAGTAAGTATAGAATAGCAAGGCAAGGTCCATAGAAGAGACAAACTTACAGTACATTGCAAGCCAAGATTTGTACTAATCCCCTACTGTCAAATTCATTGATTACTAACTACATCAGTTAAAAATGTTATCTACTATTAATAGCATCCATATGGAGTAATAGAAGCAACAGTAATGTACTTATCACCATCAAGTAATGGTATATATGTGCTGTAATTGCTTCCATTATAAAGACAGGTAAGTGTCTATTAGTCCATAACTGTTCAAGGAGGGGTCAGTTATAGTGGACACAAGGTCTACTCTTTTGCTAGTGTTCATTAAGTGTTGAGAGGAGTGCGTGAGAATGGTATGCACAAAACTATGCTGTAGTTATAAAGGTATTTTTATTGAGCCTACTGTTCACACTAATAAACAATTCCAAGTTCAGGTGGGGCCATGTGATATGACAATAGTGTTGTTAGCAATGATAACTGTATATATATATATATATACACATTACACACAATTACTTAATGTTAATGTACAATAAAAATCGAGTACATACATTTACGTGTACTTGTAAAAACAGGTGTACATTACAATGACGTGTGTACAAATTGGCAAGCTTGACCAAAAACAGCAAAAAATATCAATTCCATATTTTGTTTCCAATATAAAATAACTACCCAGTGTTAGTCAGTGTTAGTCTTCAGTGTTAGTCTGTGTTAGTCTAGTGATCAGACGTTAAGCTATGACACGTCAATGAATTTATACCACAGTGATCTTTGTTATTTTCTGGCTTGTTATAACTTACCTCGTGGCACATAGCATTATCTAATAATTTGATGTAAGCTGTCAAGTTCTCTTCATTCGTTTCTGTGTGCATCATTAATTGACTGAAAACTATAGGATTGAATATATAAAGTCATGAATGGATGGATGCATGTAGAATAATGGATCCATAGTTAAATGGATAGAATGGAATGGATTTATAGAATGGAAACAATGACACATTGATGTATCCCTTATTAATTGAAGCAGTGGTTTGGGACTAAACATCTTTTATAAAAGGATGGCGAACATCACATGAATGATTAATGTAGAATGAGAGCGGATATGATGAGAGAGCTCCAATCCTACCTTTTCCAATGGTACGAGTAATCAATGATGGTAGATCTTCTTGAGGAAAATCCTTTGCTAAGAGATCATCAATTGATGATGCTGATGATGAACGATGAAGACGAGGCGAAGAAGGAGGAGTGGAACAAGAACTTCCTCCACTACTGCCACCATCTTGAGTGGCAGGAACATGTTGGGGTGAGTCTTCTTGACTGGAAGAAGAAGAGTCACCTCCTGGAGGGAGAGAGGGAGAGAGGGAGAGAGAGAGAGAGGGAGAGAGAGAGAGAGTCAAGTCATTGTTTACAATAAAATCTATCAATACCTGGTGTTGATGAGACCTGTTTACTACTGTCCTTATC
>OY848925.1:870380-925200 GCA_963693285.1 Xestospongia muta
AGCAATGATTGCACTTGTTATCCTATAGGCAAGTGTTCCAATACTGTATATGTACATCTATCTATACAATTACTCCAAAATATCAGTTTATCTTTTATAGTACAACACTATAAACCAAACAAGACCAGCTGTACTGTGTGGTTATTAGAGAAGCTCTAGATGACCAGTATGTGACCTCCCCCTGGTGTTAAATGGGAGGAGACTCATTAAAGCCATGACCTTTTTCATTACCAGCTGCATATATGTAATATAGGCAGCCAAATGTCAGGGTTATGATCACAAGTCCCTCACATGATCTGTGCTGTGTTATGTGTGGTTACCTGTTCAATTTCGGCTAGCAAATCTGGCCGTTTGTGAAGTTTTTTGATGCTAAGTATAATTTTGTTTCTGGCTCCTTTGGTGACATTCTATGAGAATGAAAAATAAAATAACAAATGCCAACACAAATCGAATTTTATCTTTCAAATTCCATAGATACCATCCCAGTGAATACGAGACTGATGAACAAGGTTTCTTTAGAACATTTCAAACACTAAATAAATTTTCATAAGGAGATATCACTGGGATGGTTTCCATGGAGAGTATCCATGACAACAACCCATAAAAGTGGTTATTGAAGGTATAGTGTACATATAATATAATACGTACATGTAAATGGCGATCAACAAATTCTCTTAAGGCTTATGGCCAAAAAAGGCAAGTAGCTAACTAATTTAATTGTGTCATAAGTGGATTAGAACAAAATCACATACTACCAAGTGTTCTGCATCAGCAACGAGTAACTATGATTTTTCCCTTACATATCTAAAGGTTACTAGTAGACTAGTAAAAAACATGATAAAAAATACACATATATATTGTGCATCTAGTCAATTACACAATTAAAATAATACCCATAGGCACTGTAATTGTTATTGATATATTTTTATAACATGTACACTTGTTCAATATGATAATGAGTGATGGTACTTTTAACGTTTATTGTGTTATCAATTCATATTTAACAATATTACATATAGCTTCTGTTAAGAGCCCAAATTCAATGAATTTAAAACAATGCAAGTCTACATTCTTAAGCATCCTCCTACTAAACACTAAACTTGCACAACAAGTTCTTACAACAGGTTCTATTAACAACCAACCAACAAACTGGAGTAGAAAATACATTTACATTACTCATATAACGCTACTATTACTACTACTCAAGCTTTTGTTACTCCTCTGCCAGATGAGTGGGTAGTTTGTGGTCTTTGTAATAATATCTGTACAAATTTGGTGGTCAAAGATCAGGGTGTGGTAAGTGGAAGCTCTTACTAAGCTCAGATTAGGATTAGCAGCTTTTACTAGTGAAGACTTACAGACAAGACTAGATAGTGGACTGTGTACATAGAAATAATTTGGTATAGCTATATTACCTTGTAATAACACATCTAAATCTTGTATGATGTAATATTATCCTAACTTTCACATTGTCTTTGTAGGATTTGCTTGATATTATCGTTTTAACGTTGCATTTATCTTGTCAAGTTGTGGGATAGCGAGGGCTTATTTGTAAGACAAGACTTGTGCTGAGAGGATTATGTGTTTGTGTTACTTTACTTAATAGTTTGTATTCCTATGAGTGATCTGGAGTGTGTGTTGAGGTGTTAATGAAACTGGTTACTTACTTTCGATTCCAGAAAATCTTCAGTCGTGTCAAGGAGATCTTCGTATGTCATGTCAACAAAGAGCTGTTGATATTTATGCAACCTCAGAGATTTTAACCATACCGGAACATCTAGGGGGAGAGAAGAGAGAGAGATGACAACCACACAAAATTAGGCAATTCCTAATCACACAATTGGATAGCTTTGAAGGCCTTAATTCCTAATCACACAATTGGATAGCTTTAAAAGCCTTTCTACTCTACATAAAAGGAAAAATACATCTAATACATCTAAGGAGCCATTAGCAATCGTGGGGGAGGGCACTGGCTACAAAAGGAGAGAAAGCCATTCAGCCACAACAGTACAAGACTACATCCAATGCATCATCATACACTATGTATATATGGTAATGATACAGTTAACTGGTATGGAAGAGTGATGATCATATTATGAAGAGTATTGGCATATCAAGATATTCACAGTTATCAAATATGGTCATTATAATGAAAACTTTGAAAATATGAGCATTACTTTGGCCAGTCTAGACGGTCTTTCTGGGAAGTATTGATGTTTATTGGTCCAGACATTAGTAATAGCTACTACACTGTGGTCAGTATTGATGTGTGTATATACTTGGTAGCTATCCTAGGTCACTGTGGTAAGTACTGATGTTCACTAGTCTAGAGCTTACTAATGGTAGCTATCCTAGGTCACTGTGGTAAGTACTGATGTTCACTAGTCTAGAGCTTACTAATGGTAGTTATCCTAGGTCACTGTGGTAAGTACTGATGTTCACTAGTTTAGAGCTTACTAATGGTAGATATCCTAGGTCACTGTGGTAAGTACTGATGTTCACTAGTCTAGAGCTTACTAATGGTAGCTATTCTAGGTCACTGTGGTAAGTAATGATGTTTACTAGTCTAGAGCTTACTAATGGTAGCTATCCTCTATCACTGTGGTAAGTACTGATGTTCACTAGTCTAGAGCTTACTAATGGTAGCTATGTTTGGTCACTGTGGTAAGTACTGATGTTTACTTGTCTAAGAAGAGCTTACTAATGGTAGCTATGTTTGGTCACTGTGGAGGCTACCAGTAATTCATACTAACAAGAAAACAAAACAAAATCACAAAACAATTGCTAGCAAGGGAATTTGCTCAAAACTTTCTTTTGCTATAAATGGAAGGTAGTACCTTATAACTTAGTTGCTTTCACGTTGTTCACATGACAACTTGGTTATTAGCTATGCCTATATATATTGTAATACCTAGTACTCACACATGCATAAACACATTCTATTCCAATAAAATCTGTGCTGTAATAATTCCATTCTCATTATTTCAAACCCATTCCATCCCATTACTGTTCCAATTTTTATCCATAACACAATACATACCCCTTAGCAACCATTTTATTTAATGTCTGAGTTCACAATGGTCAGTGGGGTCTAGTTAAGTTTGTTTATCCTTGGTCAGTCCACACCCTGTAACATGAGGCAATCTATATGTATATATATATACAATGTACTCACAATACATAATACATTATGATGTTTGTCAAACAGTTCATGAACTAACCCACATCCTGACAAACTGATACAAGTGTATGGTAATATGAGAAATACATCAATACTCAAGAGATTTGACATTCTGGGAGGGGGGTATGGAGTAAACTCAAGCTGTTTTCTCTCTGTGTGTGTGTGTGTGTGTTTCTCTCTCTCTCTTTCTTCTAAACATACAAGAAACACAGACACTTTCAAAATAAACACAAGACAGCTGCTATATAATATCCTTCAGTAGTGGTATAACCCCTATGATATGATTGCTTAAGTAATCACAGATAGCAAACTTTCTCAGCTAACAACAGCCAGTTACAATTTTTTCTGCTACATATTGAGAAATAATACTAGCAAAGGAATTTGAAATATTAAGGCCATTTGCTAAGTTGGTACGGATTAACACAAAAAGAGGAAGTGAAAAAAAACACATTCCATATTCCATAATAGCAACAACTTGACAAACCAGCTACACAAGTCCCCGACTAATAACCATTAACTGAAAATTCCCATTACACAACTCAGCCTTTGATCATGATATATCCCCACCTGTCCAGGTACTGATTTTATACTTGCTCTCATAACTACTTCAGAATCTGTACAATTAAACTTGTTATAATATGCTCAACTTCTAAACATGGTAATTGAACAATTATGGTCTATTAGTAAACATAATTTAAAAGTCATCTGAGAAAAGCTTACAAGGAAAGTAACAATAATTTGTAACCTATAGTTATTCCAACTATTACGTCACTCTCATCTGCATAAACTTATTTTAACTAAATTTAATAGTTTAATAGTTGACAACACATGACCCAGCAAGTCCATTAATACCAAAGTGCTGATAAACTTCACTACCTTAACAGTGGCATAATCTCAGTAACTATTGGCCCAACTGTTTCCAAAAGCTTTGACACAGCAACCACTCAAGGCTGTATCAACAGCCCATAAAAGCCATGGCAGCCATATGAATGACTATAGTGCACTGAGACTCAAGCCTTTTATGAGTGTGTTAATGAATAATGGTCAAACATAAAGAGCCATTTCTAAAAAAACAGATTTGAATACAAAGCATCAAGTGGACAAAAGAAATTTTGTAGCGACTGAAGACAGTTGAGTGTGTGTGTGTGGTAAGAGTCCCATAGATCTTTTTTTGTATACTAATTTCTTTGTTTTGTGTGTCAATAGGTAACAAACATAGGGTCGTTTAGACTATTGAAAAATACTATTGTAATTTAACCACATGTCATGGACAGAGACAGACAAGTTGATCTAATTATGTTGCTAACAGTTTTAAAAGATACCACAATTGAAGGAGAAAAGGAGGGAGGGAGAGACGAACAAGCTTAATTCATGAATACCTAGTCTACAGTTGATGTTTGTAAGTTTAACAACATTGAGCATTTATATAGACACTTATCACTAACAGTGCTCTCATCATAACACAAGTATCCAACAATGGATATACAATTGTTAAAATAAGTACTTAAAAATATAACATAAACAACAGACATAACTAGACAAGGTTATTTACCTTTCATGCCAGGTTTCCATAAAAATGGTATTTGGTCGTCAAAGGAGGCAGGAAGAGAACACGCTGATGGGGCACGATTGTTAGGCAGTGATAGTGATTTGTTCTTCATTCTTTTATAATCATCATAACCGTTGGGTGTAGAACAGTGCTCTTGTAGTGGAAGAGTGGTGAATGGGTTCTGACCAGATGTGAGTGTGAAAGCTTTCTGAATTGGTTCGTCATCATCTTCAAAAGAAGGGTATGTATCCACTTCTCCGAGGCCATCAAACCCATCAACGAACTGAAGATTATGGCTAGATCCAGGCGGAAGTGTAATATATATACGATCTTTACGACTAGTTAAATCATCGGAATGACCAGTATGTAGCTGATATATTCTTCTTGGAGGCGAGGAAGGTAGGGTCATGGATCGTAACTGGTGATATGGTTGATGAGAAAGAGTTCCGTTTCTCTCAGCAATGTTTCGGCATCTTTCTTCTAATCGAGATAACCAGAATTTGAGTTTTTCACGATCCTCGTGTGGAAATGCAGGATGCACTAAAGCCAGTGATATTAGTTGCCGACATTGATACAAGTAGTCAGAGTCTTCGATGGAACCAAATAAAACTTTAGGAAGTAGTTTCAAATATTCTTCTCGTGCTTTGTTGTTTCCAGGATGGAGAAGAGGAATGTGAGATAAGAGCTGTTGTAAGGCAAGATTGTCAGGTTCACTGTGTATAGCACTAAGGAAAGCTGAAAGGGAATGGAAAAAGAATATTAATAGAAAGTAAACAAAAATAAAAACAAATGATGAATGTACACAACAACTGTCTTAACTAGTTATGTATGGAAAGCTTCATTTTCAAGTTCAGCTACCAAGTAACAACTTCCGAGTATATGTAAGTTGTTGCTTACCTGGATTGTTCGCATCGTTCTCCATCCTGGCTAGTTCCTGTGAATCTTGACCATTTTTGAGCGTGTGCTCTAAGACTAGAGAGAAAAATCTAGCCTGCGTAGCACTGACTTTAGTAAGGAGAGAGTACAACGCGATAGTTTGTTCGCATTGATTCCATTCTTGAAACCAAGTAGCTAACTGTCTTGCTCGATCTCCGAAAGCACTCGATTTCATGATTCTTCGAGTTGTGCCTTGAATTGGTCGATAGAATCTAGTTTCTTTAAACTCGAGTATTTGACTTGATAAAAGACGAAGTAAAGACGGAGCTAAGAGCCTACTAACCACAAAACAAAAAGTCAGTCAATTAAAGTTGACTTTCAGTGAAGGAGTGATAATAATGATGGAGTTGTTGAAGTATGGCTGGCAAAGAACTTGCAGCCTTGTCGGAAAAAGGAGATCAACTATCTAGGTGGGAGATCTCGCTTTACTCAGCTCACTGACTACTGTGACTAGCGAATCCAGACAAAGCTTTTTTGCTATGCCTCTCCCCTTTGTGTCTACCATATTGGGGTACAACAATACGGTAATTAATACAGTATTACTTTTGAGAGTTTTCCCCCGACAATCGCTCGGAAGTTTAATATCCGGCCAGCGCGGACGGTCGTTTTGCGCATGCGTACACACGTGTTGTCTTCATGTCATGGCTGATCAATCAGCACATCGGTCTGGTCCCCTAAAACAGCAGAACAAACCGCACAAACATGGCAAACACAGGACCAAAGGCAACATTCAAGCTAATAACAAAGGTACATAATGTATAAACTTACCTGGGTCTCTATGTCATTGTATCACGCGATTTACACCTTGTTACCATGGTGATTTGTTTTATGATTTCATTTGTTAGGTCGTGTTGGTTTGAAATCAATGTCTGGAAAGAAGACGAAAGAAATGAGACGAATAGATCGTAGAAATCAAGTAAACAAATCAATCCCTGTTAATTACAATAATTATTATAATCAATTAAATCTTTATATGTAATAGTTGAAACAACTTAGAAATAATAAACGTCAAAATGTACTAACATTGAAACGATCTCTTGGAACAGAGGGAAATCCTCCTCATCTTGTGGTAAGTAGATACATGACATAATACATTCTTCTATAATGTTATTAGTGCTAGTAGTAGGTGTTGAATTAAATTAATGATATCAACCCCATTACATTTGGGGACAATTCTAACACTATATTCTTGGTATCATTTACTGAGGAAGTTAATCTTATCATTACCCACCAGTTTCCCACTAAAAGATATGATTAGCTTCTGTATGACATATACATTGTAGTATGACTTGTCGTCCTATCTGCCTATAGTCCATACATTCATTCATTTGTCTTTATCTTCTCCATTATTTACTCTTTCTCTACCACCATCCATCAATGCATTCATTCACTTATCCATTTGCCTGCCTGTCTGTTTTTGTCCTACTGTCCATTTGTATATTATGTGTCTATTTATCTGTACATTATATCATTCATCTGCTCGCTTAACATACACATAAACATGTGCTATTGGTTGTTCAAAACATCATCTTTGGGCTTGCCAAACTAAACCACAATAAAAAGAGGTATCTTAGCAACAGGATGTAATAAAATAAGCTTGTTCCTGTAAACTATATTAATTTCAGGTTATTCTCTCATTTACTACGTCTATTGGGTCAGATGACTTGTGGACTAGGTTACATAATGTTTGTGGTCTGGAGGTTGGCACCCACTCATCATGTTCTACTCTTGTGTAAGTTCTTTGATGGTGTGTGTGTGTGTGTAGTTGTACATAGTGTATACTTTCATAATGGGCTATTTAAGGTAATGATAGACATTTGATGTGCTTGAACAAAGCATATGTTGAATACTTCATGACATGTTTAAAGAAAATAAACTCTAGTTGTACTCCACGCAGAAAAATTTTATAATTAGAAAAGTTGTCTTTAATATTATTATGCAAACTTTACATGTAACATCGATAGTGCATGTATTTCCTGGTAACATGTACATGTACAAATTATAGGTGCATGTACATGTACATGTAATTTTTAGAATTCTCATGTACCAATTCAACTAAAATAGTATAGCACAGTGTAATACAATGAAAAGAATAGCAACTATAGAGAGGACATGTACTTGTCCATCATGATGTGATAGACTTGACAAATGGAGTCATTATGTTCTCAATTTGATGACAGTAGATATACAAATTAATGTTTGTCTGTTGTGACCCTCCCTATACCTCGTGAACATACTGATTTCTCTGTCAACATGGACATGGTTTATAATAATATGTTAGTATATTTATGTGAAACAAGAAACAACCTCCTGAATATAGAGAGTGTTCTTAATTCAAAGTGTCCTTTAAGAGTAATAACACTTCAAATAGTAATAATCGTTCCTTAATAAATCGTGTACATGTCTGCCAAAGCCATATTTCTTACAATGTACAAGTGTGTTATGCTACACTAACATTCTTATATGACAATGTGAACAGTGTGTATATTGGTTGGGAACTACAGGTGTTTGCTTACAATGTTGACCTGGAGACACCTTGTTACACAGATGTAGTAAATTTTACAACTAAAGGTCATTATGTATGTCACTTAATGTTGATATATTGACTACATGTATTGCATAGTTGAAAGAACAATATTGCTCTTTTCCCTAGGTTTCCACTTGCCAAGCAACGCTTCACCTTCCTACGTCCACCACCTGATAATCTTGATTCCATTCTAAATGTCACTAAGGTCAGTATATTATGTAAAGTACATTATATGAATGGGCTTAGCTCTGATGTTAGTGTAATAATTTATCAATGGGAAATTTGGTTACCACACCCAAATTAACTGGTTAGTGTTGTAGTTGAGTGTCTGTCTGTTATTTGCGCTCACGTGTATTAGCTACTTAAACACTATACATATACTTGTAAGATGAAACTTGAAATGGTGACGTTATGGGTCTCAGTCTCTGTGTATTGGTTCCAGTCTTGTGTTAATTAAATGAAAAGTTACTGTCTAAATGAAGGGTATGGATATAGTCCTATTAAAATCATAAGGAGATAAAGTTTGTGTAAATATCAATCGTTGAATTATTGGTTCCAGTTGAAATGAGTATGGATTTATACTTTGAGGTAACAGAACTGGTTTCAGTCTCTTACTTTTCATGTAATTTAAAAAGAATTGGTTTTAATGACAAATATGATTCTATATCTTGTAGTTATAAATAAAGGAATAGGTCTTTGTCTCTTGCAAACCTGAATCTTATGAAATTGGTCTCAGTCTGACAACATTATACTTCAATCTTTTAACAAAACATCAGGATTTGTAAAATAAACAATAAGGTTATTGGGACATATTCGTTACATAATTGTTGTGTTATACTTTAATCTTTTAACTTATTTCCTTACAAAACATCAGGTTTTATAAAATATACAATAAAGTTATTGGGACATTCGTTATTTAATTGTTATGTAATTGGTACCTGGCAATCTAAACATATACATGTTGAGTGGGTGCAGACTTTGTAGTTGTTGATGATATACCAGTAGACAATAGTCTAAGATTGATATTGCAGATGTACTACAACAGAAGTCTGACTATGTTATGATCTCAACATGATATCATTATTATAGTGGATACTATTGTAGTACATGTACATGTATGGTGAAATATTTGATTCATTATTGTGTACTCATCATTATTAAAAGATGTTACAGGAAATACAATCTTAAATTTTACTCTAGTCATAGGTAAAATTGAGAATGACATAAATGGTTCATATATGTGACTACATTGTACATATAAAATTGAGAATGATGTCGTATATGTCTACAATGCTCATATAAAATTAAGGATGACATCATATATGTCCACATTGTACATATAAAATTAAGAATGACATCATATATGTCCACATTGTACATATAAAATTAAGAATCACATCATATATGTCCACATTGTACATATAAAATTGAGAATAACATCATGTGTGTCCACAATGTACATATTATTGGTAAGAGTTCTATACAATTTTAAACAAGGAGACAATATTTGTTGCTAGTTTGCTTAATTTGATAGAACACCTTTTAAGAAGCTATAAAAATGTTGAACTATGCTGTAAGTGACAAAAAGATTTGTTTTATTACATCCAGGAAATAGCTAGAGAAACTTATAGTAATGAACTTTAAAAATTAATTTCCTATTATCATTAATCTCTTTTACTGGAATCTTCATTTATGGCACATTCTGATCACATTTATTTAAGAAGTCTGAACTTATAGTAGCATAGGGAAAAGCTAGGAGTTGTTCTCATTGATGCTTTGTCCATATCTTTAGCACACAATGGTTAAAGTGTGAGTTTCTTTAATAATAGGTACATGTGACAAATGGTAATAATTTACTCTTCCATTGGGTTCATTTTTTGTATGTTTTCTCTCAACTTCTTGACAATCAACTCTCTCACTTAATGAATTACCTAAACTTTTACAGATCATATACACCTCTTAACTGACCACATATGCCTTAACATAGTGTCAGTGTGTGTATAGTGATAAAACAGGAGTTGTCATATCTTTAGCACACAATGGTTAAGTGTGACTTTCTTTAATAATAGGTACATGTGACAAGTGGTAATAGTTTATTCTTCCATTGGGCTCATTTTTGTATGTTTTCTCTCAACCTCTTGACAATCAACTCTTTCACTTAATGAATTACCTAAACTTTTACAGATCATTATGTACCTCTTAACTGACCATATTTGCCTTAACATAGTGTCAGTGTGTGTATAGTGATAAAACAGGAGTTGTCTTTAACACACTATCAATGGTCTAATATGATTTTATCAATTCTCATTTTTGGCTCACTAAGAATTTTAATTTGATTCTCTATACATTATCTAACATACACATACTTAATACACACTGCACAAAGCCATAGTGGTACATTATCTTACATACACTGGAAGTAGCCTATATGTCTTTGTGTACTACAGCAGTCACTACATTACTTACAGATTACTTGTTGTTGGTCGGCATCATTCATTGTAAATATTACTCTAATTTTCTATGACTTACCTTTAGTCTGGACATTGAGTCTAGTGGTATGACATCTTCCATCCTTCTTGTGATATCTGTATTGTTTTAAGAACAGAGAGCTGGTCTGTATAATATAATGAAGATGGTACATCATTCTTTATGATGTAGTAGTAGTAGATTGTGAATGTTTATTGTTTAGTACGTGGGTGTATCAAAGGCACCACCCATGATAGGATTGTCATAATGTGTGGTGTGTGAAGAAAATAAAGTGCATACTATAATTTTATATATTCAATAATTCTTGTAATATTAGTACAATGTTGTAGATTGTAGTACTTTAGACATACATCTAGCCTTCTCAAGATAGACTTTAGAATGTCAATAATGATGCATATGTTATCTAGATATGTAATATGTAATGTTTCTGAATGCAAAGGATAGAATGATTGAGGCTTTATATATAAGAAACTATTTAAAGTTTAGAACACTCACAATAAATCAGATAATGTCAATTTTGAGTGTACCACTTGATTTATAGCTCTCAGACTATGGTCTGAATGCTGATATAGTATTTAACTTCGTCTTGTGCTATATCAGTCTATATCCCTTGTGCCATGAATCATACAAAATGTAAATTATCTATTACAAAAAATCATTCTATGATTTTATTTGTCACTTCCAGTTATCACATGATGTGTGTATACCAGAAAATAAAAATCATTAAATGATTTGTATATTTATTTAATGACATTTTTTTCTTACTGTATAGCTGGAAAAAATTTTGTATTAATTATATTTCGCGTGTTAATGTTTGATAACAAAAAATAAAGTTGGTGGTACTTAAGTTTGGCCAAGGTATCAGGTCCAGCTCTACATTGCAGCCATACCTACTCAGTAGTTGTACAGTAAAAATTGTGTTTTATGTAATTGACATGTTCTATCTAACATGTCAATTACAAGCTTTATAATGAAACAAGACCTTTGAGATAAAGTTAAAATATAATTGCTAAAGTACTTTGCTTTTAACTTTCTATTAGTAATTTGTTATATAGATAAATTCTTTAAAAGCTTCTGTTGATCCATTTTCAGCTGCTGCTCTTTAAAAAAAGTATTAAAATAAAACAATCTTTGCTATTACAGTTAATCTCAAGTCTAATATGAAACTCCACCTACTAATTGTTAAAATTTAATAATGGTTGAATTAAAGTCGGCAATGTCTGAGATAGATCTGCCAAAATTTAATTCTGCAATAAGTTCCCCTGGCCATACAGTATGGTGGATGGTTTAGACTTTAGAAAGCATTTAGCATTTAGAACTTCTAAGAATTCCTAAGCAATCAAGTATATACATCTAGAACACTTCCAGAAAGTGGAATGTTTAATTATTAGAAACAGGTTAATTTGTATATTTTAAATGTGAGTAAAAGAAGAAATCATAATGTAATGAAAACTAAAGTTTTACTTTTATAATATATTTAAATTAAGTCAACATGTTTGTATATTGTCTCTTAAAAATCAGTAAAATCAGTGAAATGAATTTGTCACATTAGACATGACGTAGTTTCATCTCAACAAATCGTTGAGGAGTACTATACCAATATAAATCATCACCATAGTGACCATTTAAGTTAGAGGTATAACAGCGTTTATACCACCATGCCCCAGTAGAATAAATAGCACAATTACCACTCCATTGATCATTGTCATTGTCTTTGGTAGTAAATTTCATGAGATTATGATATGTAAGATAATCTCTAGCAGTACCACTATATCCAGATACATGGAGAGTATAATTAGTGGTAGAACCACCTATGTAAAAGGTAGAGTAACTGGCATATGAAGTGTTACCATTTTTATATCTCATATCAATTCATAATTGTGTAGATACAACCCCATTAGCTAAATGATGAATTTTACTAAGTCCTAGCCAATGTTCTCCTGATAAGTTACCAAAACCATGAACATAATCAGTCCAGTTGAGATAGAAGTCAATAGAGCCATCCATTCTTCTTTGAAAGACAGTCCATCCACCACCATCAGTCTCCATGTCACAATAAGCCTATACAATGTATGAAGATGAAGCATCATGTTTGTTAAAGACAATGTTGTACCTTGAAAGGTGCCATGTTGTCAGGTTTGAGGGAATAGACACCACTTTTTTTTGCCTCTTTCTCAAAGCATCAAGACAGTCCAGATCTTGTCCATCAGGAGTATCATCAGCAAAACAAGAACAGTTGTAATTTTCTTTCTCCTTCAGTTCTATACAAGTACAAGAGAGATCTTGTCCCTCCTCATCTGTAGCTTTGCAACTATACAGATACTCTGTAGAAAAACAAGGAACCAATGATAGCAATTTTTCTGAAATATGATTTACAACAATAATTATTTTGTTTCACCTTTTGGTTCAGTCGGACAGTTTGCTACTACACTGTAGAGAGTAGTAGCCAAAATGAGAACAATGTTGAGTTTCATTTCTCTCATAAACTGATACCTACAAGAAGTAGTATTGTATAGTTATACTCAATTTGTTTTAAGAAACTGTCACCTTCAAGGTCTGTTTTAGCTTATTCTTATGGCATTTTATAGTCTACAATGGAGCTCTCACCCTGTGTGTATATTGTTTAGTCAGCTTTATATTTTTTTAATAATCTGCACAGTCAGTTAGCTAGTGCAGATATGATGACAGATAAAGTAGATAGACTAAATTTTGCCTCATCATTGACATATCAGCAACTTATTGTTGTAGTAATAACTGTGATATGAGCTGATTTATCAATGATTCATAGCTATGTACAATGTCACCTTTTTTGCGTATAGCTAGGATTAAAGGGTGCTACGTGATCCTGAGATTGTTTTCCTTTATAATAACTGTGATATGAGCTGATTTGTCAATGGTTCGTAGCTATGTGCAATGTCACCTCTTTTTTGCCTATAGCTAGCATTAAAGGGTGCTACGTGATCCTGAGATTGTTTTGGTTTATAATAACTGTGATATGAGCTGATTTATCAATGGTTCATAACTATGTACAATGTCACCTTTTTTTTGCCTATAACTAGCATTAAAAGGTGCTACGTGATCCTGAGATTGTTTTGGTTTATAATAACTGTGATATGAGCTGATTTATCAATAGTTCATAGCTATGTACAATATCACCTTTTTTTTGCCTATAACTAGCATTAAAGGGTGCTACGTGATCCTGAGATTGTTTTGGTTTATAATAACTGTGATATGAGCTGATTTATCAATGGTTCATAGCTATGTGCAATACTACCTCTTTTTTTAGCTGACATGCAAAGAGTGGTAGGTGATCCTGAGATTGTTTTGGTTTATGGAAGTTTTCATTCACTAAATTATGAAAATGTTGTATTTAATTGATGATTAAAATAAAACAATCTAATACTATTGTTCCATTAAGCACAGTAGTGCTTGGATGTGGCAGGATTAATGACACTCTATTACACTATGATACAACTGTTAAGGTTGACTATTGTCTTATTAGAAGCACTTGGTTGAGTCTTTCACATTAAATTTAAATTCCAAGAACATAATAACTTTTCCTTTTGATCATGCAACAAAATGAGTAATTATCACATGATGTATGCCAGACAATAAAAACAACATATACTTGATTGGTAAAATTATTGAATGAAATTATTTTCTCACTGTATTGCTGACAAAATATGGTATTAATTATATTTGGTGTATTAGTCTTTAATGCCAAAAATTAAAGTTGGCGGTACTTAAATTTGGCCCAGTGTATCAGGTCCACCTCTGCATTGCAGCCACACCTACTCAATCATTATGCAGTAAAATTGTATTTGCAAAGCAGTTGATAGTATCTATGGAAACCTTTGTTCAATGTTATCATAGTTACAGTTAATCTCAACTCTAATATGAAACTCCACCTACTAATTGTTAAAATTTAATAATGGTTGAATTAAAGTTGACAGTTTTGGGTAGATCTGCCAAATTTTAATCCCTCAACAAGTTCTACTGGCCATACAGTATAGTGAATGGTTTAGACTTTATAAAGAATTAGGAGCTACTAAGAATTATTAAGCCATCAAATATACACATCTAGAACTCTTTTGGAAAGTGGTACGTTTAATTCTTTGAAACAGTTTAATTTGTATATTTTAAAACGATAAGTAAAAGAAGAATCATAATGTAATTGAAACTAAAGTTTTACTTTTATAATATATTTAAATTAAATCAACATGTTTGTATATTGTCTCTTAAAAAATCAGTTTAAAATTAATTTGTCACATTAAACATGTCGTAGTTTCATCTCAACAAATCGTTGTGAAACACCATTCCATATTATACCATTGGCACTGTTATCACCATAGCGACCATTTAAGTTAGAATGATGACAGCTATTATACCACCATGCACCTGTAAAATAAACTGCACAATTACCCCAATTTCTAGGATCATTGTCATTATCTTTAGTAGTAAATTTCATGAGGTTATGATATGCAAGAGAGTCTCCAGCAGTACCACTATATCCAGATACATGGAGAGTATAATCAGTGGTAGAACCACCTATGTAAAAGGTAGAGTAATTGGCATATGCATTGTTACCATCTTTATCTCTCATATCAACTCGTAGTTCTGTAGATACACTTCCATTAGCTAAACGATGGAGTTTACTAAGTCCTAGCCAATACTCTCCTGAGGTGTTACCAAATCCATGAACATAATCAGTCCAGCTGCGATAGAAGTCAACAGAGCCATCCATTCTTCTTTGAAAGACAGTCCATCCACCACCATCAGTCTTCATGTCACAATCGGCCTATAGAGACATGTAGTGAAATATGAGAATAAATATATTACAGCTGACCTCAAATGGAGTCTCTCCATCAGGATTGATAAGATACACACCACTGGTAGTATTACCTGCCTCATACCAGGACTTACAGTCTGGTAGAACTAAAGATATAACATAACAAATGATAGACTAATGTAGCACTACTGATATTACCTGGACATGATTTAGGTCGTGTTAGTGGACATAAGATGTAGATCATTTTCTCTTTTTCTTTCAAATTAAACTTCTTTCCTCTATTGCCATATATACAGCAGTATTGTTCATATAGAGAAGATCTATGCTGTCTCATGTTACAGTCAGCCATACAGTGATAGTATCCCTGTCCTATACCAGTAATACCAGGAGTTAGTACCACTACCACTAACAAGAAGAGAGCCATATAGTCAGAATTGTTATGCAGAAGAGTACTAGTCTCTGTTGATAATAAAGTAGTATACTGAACTGACTTTCTATTTGTCAGTAGCCATACCAGATATACTTACTCTATGGTAATATGTGGTATGGTATGTATGTTATCACACTGCTATATTACTACATAGTTTTCACCATGTATAGAATATATAGGTTCCTCTTTGTTAAAAATTAATTGTTTGTTAATTTGTAGTACTAATGATGTAATTCAAATGTTGAAAACATCTGTCATACACATAAAATCTTAGACTTTTAATTTGGAGTGTATCACAAAAATGGTTGATTTGTCATGATATTGAGCTTATGTTACTTACATAATATTTTTAAATGATACATCACTTTTAGCTGCAATATTGTCCAATTTTAAAATCGAAGTCGATCATAGCAGATATGTTATAGAAACAAAACATGAACAGACTTTATTATTTAAGAAAATTCAACCAATACTAATTGAAAGATATTTTGTGAAATGATATAATAAAGGGACTACTTAAATAATTACAGTAATGTTATTAAACAACAAGTATTACTATGGACATGTTTTGTTATTAGATACGACGTACTTTCATTTCAGCAAATGGTAGAGAATGTTTCCAACCTCTCCAATGATACCATACAATGCCTCTACTGCCATAATCATTACCATAGTGACCATTTAAGTTAGATTGATGGCAGTTGTTATACCACCATGCACCAGTAAAATCAACTGCACAATTACCAGTACTACCCCAATTACTATCATCATTGTCATTGTCTTTGGTAGTAAATTTCATGAGATTATGGTATGTAAGTGAGTCTCCAGCAGTACCACTATATCCAGATACATGGAGAGTATAATCAGTAGTAGAATTACTTATGTAAAATGTAGAGTAACTGGCATATGCACTGTTACCATCTTTATCTCTCATATCAACTCGTAGTTGTGTAGATACACTCCCATTAGCTAAACGATGAAGTTTACTAAGTCCTAGCCAATACTCTCCTGAGGTATTTCCAAAACCATGAACATAATCAGCCCAGTTGAGATAGAAGTCAACAGAGCCATCCATTCTTCTTTGGAAGACAGTCCATCCACCACCATCAGTCTCCATGTCACAATAGGCCTATAGAGACATGTAGTGAAATATGAGAATACGTATACTACAGCTGACCTCAAATGGAGTTTCTCCATCAGGATTGATAAGATATACACCACTGATATTATAACCTGCCTCATACCAGGACTTACAGTCTAGTAGAACTATAAGATGTAACAGAGAATAGACTAATAAAAGACTGCTGACATTACCTGGACATGATTTAGATTGTGTAGATGGACAGAAAATAGTCAATTTTCTTCTTTTTTCATTCAAATTGAAAGTCTTCCCACTATTACCATATATACAGCAGTATTGTTTACATAGACAAGGTCCATGTTGTCCCATATTACTGTCAGCCATACAGTGAGAGGATCCCTGTCCTAGACTAGTAATATCAGGAGTTAGTAACACTACCATTAAGAGGAAGATAGCCATTTTCTTACAGAGGAGTCACTAGAAATGACTGTCTTTAGACTCAGTTACTAACTTAATAATATTACTAAAGAATGTATTTCCTCTAACTTTAGCTTATTATTGATCACTATTCATTAATGAAAAAGGTAACTCAACCATTTTTGGGTAAAGTACCAGGAAACTAATTTACATATCAATACTAGGAAATTTAGTAACACTTACGTCATGATGATACTGAGCTTATCCCAAAGTCTGGAGTCTGAGCTTTCATTAAACTTCTAAAAGGTGGTCCTGCACAAAAGGTTGAAACAATCACTGTTTGTTGTTTAGGAAGTATAGGATGCAAGTAAATGAGTAAATGGATACCAGAGCCAAATAATTGTCATTGAATTAATGATTATAATAATAAAGTATAGACAACAAATATACATATCTTATGTGGACAAGAACTAGGTCTTGTAGATGGATAGAAGATATAAAAACATTATTGTTTCCTCATTCTTCTATTAATTAACTTCATCAGCTGTCTAGACTAATTAATTGTTTTCCTACAAACAAAAATGGATTCTATATTTGAGTATGTATGGCTATAACAGATATAATAATAATATTTGCTATTACAAAGGTATAAGTAGTAGATTTGATGGTATATTTCTATAAATACTTATATATGGCTAGTCTGCACATATGTGTCATAAGTCTACACATAGCTATAGTAAATCTATTTGTTTATAAATCTCACCCAATGAACTTAACAACCTGTATATATATTGTGCCTGTTGACTAGTCCTTTAACTTTATATATCACATAAACTGATGAATGTCATACTAATATGTGAAACTCACATAACATGTTTAAATGATACATCACTTTCAGCTGCAATATTGTCCAGTTTATAGCTGTAAGTATATTACAGCTGACCTCAAATGGAGTTTCTCCATCAGGATTGATAAGATATACACCACTGATATTATAACCTGCCTCATACCAGGACTTACAGTCTAGTAGAACTATAACATGTAACAGAGAATAGACTAATAAAAGACTGCTGACATTACCTGGACATGATTTAGGTTGTGTAGATGGACAGAAAATAGTCAATTTTCTTCTTTTTTCATTCAAATTAAAAGTCTTCCCACTATTACCATATATACAGCAGTATTGTTTACATAGACAAGGTCCATGTTGTCCCATATTACTGTCAGCCATACAGTGAGAGGATCCTTGTCCTTGTGTACTTTAAGTAGTTCATTAACTTTATATATAGCAAAATTTTGATAAAGGAAAGAGAATAATAATTCCCTCATATTAATTCCCTTCTTGTGGTTATTATCACCATAGTGACCAGTGAGGTTCATGTAATGCAGACTGACCACTATAATGCAAACTATTAGTTCACTATTAATGATCACATCTCAGTGACATTAAGTCCATGCTTGGTATATTATAGTTTTATATGTTTCTATTATCTTAATAGTTCTCCAAATTTAAATTTTAAATTTTAAATAAAATTTAACATTAGTCTCAAAAATAGCAAAATAGGAACATAATGCTTTTTAAAAAGTCAATACATTCAACCTTGACGAATTTTCATCTCGACAAATGGGATAGAATATGTATAAGATTTCCATGTTCCCCAGTTGATTCCCTTTCCATAAACAGTATAGTTATAGCGACCATTGAGGTTACAATGATGAGTGCTGTGGTACCACCAAGCCCCACTCCATCTGACTGCATTATTACCACCAGTCCATTCATCATTGTCGTTGTCTTTAGTAGTGAATTTCCTATTGTTATGGAACCATAAAGAATCTCCAACATTACCACTATATCCAGATACATGGAGTGTATAATCAGTAGTAGAACCACCTATGTAAAAGGTAGAGTATTTTGCGAATCCTTTGATACCACTTTTATCTGTCATATTAATTAGTAGTTGTGTAGATACACTCCCATTTGCCAAACGATGAATGTTGTTAAGACCTAGCCAATACTCTCCTGAAATGTTTCCAAAACCCTGAACATAATCAGTCCAGTTGAGATAGAAGTCAACAGAGCCATCCATTCTTCTTTGAAAGACAGTCCATCCACCACCATCAGACTCCATGTCACAATAGGTCTATATAAGATACATGTAGTGAAATATGAGAATAAGTATACTACAGCTGACCTCAAATGGAGTCCCTCCATCAGGATTGATAAGATACACACCACTGGTAGTAGTACCTACCTCATACCAGGTCTTACAGTCTAGTAGAGGTACAATAGCTATACCATATAATGAAATACTTATGACACTATATAGTTGAGATTACCTGGACATGACTTAGGTTGTGTTGGTGGACATAAAATTATGTTTTTCCTGCCCTTTTCTTCCAAACGTAATGTCTTCCCATAGTTACCAATTTGACAGCAGTATTGTTCATATAGAGAGGGTCCATGTTGTCCCATGTTACAGTCAACCATGCAGTGAGAGTATCCCTGTCCTACACTAGTAATACCAGGTGTTAGTAACGTTGATACTAACAAGAAGATAGCCACAGTCAGAATTGTCATTATACCAAAGAGTCTCTGTTGATAATGAAGTGGTATATTATTGCTGACTTCCTGTTTTACAGTAGATAACATACTCTACAGTAATAATATATGTATGTAATGTATGTTAATCACACTACCTTAATAATACATAGTTTTCACAATATATATGTAGGTTCTTCTTTGTTAAAAAAGTACACTAGTAATACAGGACTTAGTACCAACTAACAAGAAGATAGCCATTGTCTGAGTCACTAGAATTGGTTGTCCTTGAACTGAGTTACTAACTTATAATATTACTAAAGTATATAGAATTTCTTCTCTATTATTATCGATCACTATTCACTAATGACAAAACATTACTCCTCCATGTTTGTATAAAGTATCAGGGAATTTAATTTACAGGTCAACACTAGGAAATTTAATGCCACTCACATCATAATGACATTGAACTTATAAATGCTTTTTAGAATACTCACTAATTCAATGAGAATTATTTGACTTTGGTATTTATCCATTCAACCCTTATTCTTTAAATAATAAACACACATATCCACTTTGCAATTGTTTGAACTTTTAGCCAGACAGACCACTTTTACAATTTTAATGAAAGTACACATTTTATGTATTATCTATCATACTTCTATCGGTTTACACTCTCTGTGCTCAACAAAAGAAAATGGAAGTTAGAAGTCTATAGCATGTTTATAACAAAATTTTTATACATTATTTATTAATATAAAGTGTCACCACTTGTTAGTTGCTGTCTGTTCATTTGTTCATTTCTTTTTGTCCATGCAGATTGCTGACACTTTGTTACTAGTTTATGATGTATGTGATCAGTTGTCACCATTTGCAGAACTTGTCCTTAATACCTGTCTCTCTCAAGGTCTTCCCTCAACCTTTCATGTTATCCAGGTAATATTGTATACTGTATATGTACATGGAGAGAAAGGCTACTTTATTGAATTGATGATACCATCACAGATGACGCAGTCTCACAAAATGGACCTTATCCTGGAAAATTAGATAAAGGCTCATTTATAAATTGTTACTATGCATGCAGCCATCTTAAACAAGAAGTTTATAATATTTGGTATATGCAAAGGAATATCATGGCACTTCCTGCATAATTATCAAATTTTATTGACATATAAGGTGGCTGGCTACATAGCAACCATTATATGTATCAAATGTCTTTATTGGCATAATAATTTTTTAAATGATTGCTAAATACTATTTAGTCATATGGAAAGGGTATAAGAATATTGAGTTTCTTGAAAATATCATATAACCAGCATTTGAACATAAACACTATGTTCTTGCACATCTGGTTCAGTTTGTGTGAAGTTGATTTCTAACCTATTTTATGCAAACCTAAATCATTTGGCAAAATAATAACCTCTTCCTCATTCTATGGAAGACATTGTTATCTTAATTCTTTATGTTATATTCATTATTGTTTTAATATAGGGTCTAGATTCGTTACCTCTCAAGAAACAAGCGGAGGCAAAGAAAAAAGTTCAAGCTATGATAGAAAAACGGTATCATTATATTGTGTGTCGTATGTAAAAAATATGTACAGGTTGTTACACATAAACCACAAGTTAATACATGTATAAATAATCACTGTAATTTTTTATATATAGATTTCCTAAAGAAAAAGTTCATCGGCTTGACACAAAACAGGTTATTACAATTATCATACCAATTGACTGTGTGTACATTTAATACATAATCCACTTAATTATAACAATGTATTGTTTTATAGGATGCTACTAATGTGTTAAGATTTATCAGTGATCATAAACATCATAATGTTTTCGTACGTGACATACATCCTCATCTAGTGGTAGAGGCAAGTGACTTTATAGCTGGAGAAACAGAGGTAAAGTCAATAATAATTATGGAACTGAATGAAAGAGTTAAATATTTTAAATTGTATTTTAAATTATTAAAGTTATTTTAGCTACAATTTTTATATTCTTCAGTAATTTATAACTACTTTTGATTTTTAAAGGATATAGGTGTGCTCAAAGTTTCTGGATATGTTCGAGGGAGAGCTCTTTCAGTGAACCAACTAATCCATATTACTGGAATAGGAGACTTTCAAATGTCACAAGTAAGACAACACGTACATATGTTAAAAAAATACATGTACTTTAGATTGATGCTCCTCCTGATCCTTGTACATTGCGACAACACCACTTGAAAACCATCTCTAAAGAAGATGAAATGATGACAGTAAGAATAAGTCTATCTTTTCTCTTTTTTCACCTCCATTATAATAGGATGAGAATGAATCTCTTATATTAATGGAAGGGGCAAAGGGAGAGGTGAGAGTCCTGGAAATTGCTAATCCTACACAACAGGTACTTTAGGCAGACTATATGTGTTGTTGTATACTTTTTATGTACTGTAGGAGTCGTTGATATCAGAGGTAGTACCTGATCCAATGGAAGGTGAACAAACTTGGCCAACAGAAGAAGAACTGCAAGATGTTGAAGGTATTAAATATAAGGATTCTCTGAAATAATTTATTTCATCAGCTGCTCGACGAGAGACTGCATATTTCAATAAAGACAAAGTTAAGAAGACTGTTCCAAAAGGAACCTCAGATTATCAAGCATCTTGGATAGTGGATAGCGAGGGAGAGACAGAGGAAGAGGAAGATATGATGGAGCAAGTGGATGCTCTCTTGCCACTCCAAGATGACAGTGATACTGAGATAGACAGTGTGGTAAGTGAATACATGATTTCACTTGATAAGAATGAGAACGTGCCACGTGTTTCGTAAAAAGTTTAAATCTAGTTGCAAACAATATGGTAATGGAATTGATTGTTCACTTTCCTTTTTTCAGTAAGCTAATGTTTTAGCAACATTACCTTGAGAATATATTCTACAATTATAGCTAAGCATTTGCACATTGTCCTTTATTTAATCTAATGTGGTGGTATTGATCACCTTAGATGTGAAAATGACTGGATAGTAAGTCTCACACCTCCTCATTCTAAAAGAATTGTATATCAAACCTCAAATAAATTGTTCTTCCATTAAAATTAATAAATAAATATAAAAATAACCTTACTCAAAAAAGTAACAACAAACACATTCTAAAAAAATTTCATATAAAAATATAATAACATTAAAAATAAATATTATCTGTATTGGCAATATTCTATGTCTAAGCATTAATTTTGTTTGTATATTTCAATATTGCCCAGTGTAGACTCAATGAATTAACTAGTCTTTTTGTTTGGATTTTCCAACGTCAAGTAACCTTTAAGAGTCCTGTAACTCAGTACAGAAACAATGGTAGTTCCAATTATGATACTGAACAGATATGGTAAAACTGCAGAGTATAAATCAGGCAAAAAATAAGGGTACTTTGCTAACAAATTCTGACGAGTTAGAGCATTTTTTGGTATTATATACAAATACAATGTTATCATTGCTGTGCAAGCAATATGAAACAATTGATGACTCTGGAAGAAGTAGTCAAACTTGCCAGGTGCAAATCGTTCAGGGATTTTTGATACAAAGAAAAATAGCATGAGTAAACCAAATATTTGACATGCTATGTAATGAACCAATGTGTCATGAAGACATTCTTTGCCTTCAATAGCGCACACTAGAAATCGTAGATGAGAGGGAAGCCCGCTACATATATATGCTAATAAAAAGGAAACTGCTCTTAAAACGTATCTTTGTTTCTGCCAATAGAATCGTGTCATTGATGATACAAATATAGCATTTAAAGCAAAAATGATGTTAATAGCAATCACTATCTGTTTGTATTGAAATAAAGGCATCTCTAAGGGACGGTCATAGAAATATGAAGCTAAACCACTGGCTAAAAATTGATTGCTAATTGCAAGATAATCAATCATAAAACAGACATGTCTAGCACTGGATGATTTTGATGAGAAGGCATGAGCTAGACTTGAGGTAATAGCGCAGAAACAACTGGATATCCAGAATATTAACATTGGATGCCAAAAAGGGTCACTAAAGTCATATTTGTATGAGCTGTTATACAGCCAGACTAACCAGAACCAAAAAGGAATGAAATGTGTCCAGAAATTACCGAAATCATTGTGTACTATGAAGATATATTTAAGACATTGTAGAAATGATGTATTAGTTTGACGATATCCAGTCAAGAGAAATGGCTCCCAAAATTCACTTGATATTTGACTTTGATGCAGTAGTTTATGCTTCTTCATGACTTTATAGACTTATCATAATCTGTTAAAAGGAAAAGTGATTGTAATAATCTATTGTTAAAGTATATAAGAAACGAGATTAAGTATATAGTATTGGCCAACACTGCCTCTTTATAAGAGTTTCGATTAATTTATAGATATAGTATTAAGTAATTCTGAGGCTAATTTTAATACATTAAAGTA
Organism: Xestospongia muta; assembly: GCA_963693285.1. Lineage (NCBI taxonomy): Eukaryota > Metazoa > Porifera > Demospongiae > Haplosclerida > Petrosiidae > Xestospongia > Xestospongia muta. The sequence goes on from OY848925.1 coordinate 894,745, forward strand.
CCTTTGTTTTTACTAGACAGCTCTTAGTATCCTAATCTCAGCCAGTCAGCAGTCCAAAATGAAAATGCACAGTCACAGCCCTGATAGTGTCTAACCAAACTATACTTCTTTGTAGTATAGATTTCATAGTATGTGGTTTGTGAGTAATTTGTTTAGTATAAAACATCCTGGAAGACATACGAGTATAGCCAGTTAATTAAAGTAACAGTATTTTTTGACAGTATACATTGTGTTCATGACACTCAATTGTTTAAAAGCAATAGGAATAGAAATGATTTCTATGTAATATAAATGAAATATTAAATGATCTGGTTGACTAAATTTGTATTGAAACAATAAATTGACTTGTTTACTTAACAATTAAGAGAGAAATAAAAATAAATTAAATCGATATCAAACATAATGTCTTAATAATTAAATACTTAATTTATATGCACATGTGCAATCCATAAACACTAATAAATAAACACTGTAAAAGGTTAGTCTCATTAGTAGACATACAAACATTTGTTGTCATTTACTATAGTTTCTCAATGGAATTATAGATTAAGTAGTCTTGATGGCTATTGGTACTGGTGTTAAATGTCCTTTTAGAGTCATGTAACTCAATATTATGACAATAACAGATCCTACTGTGACATTGAATAGATATGGCAGAAAGGTTGAGTACATATCTGGCAGGAAATAAGGATTACTGCTTAATGTGTTCCGACGATTTACAGCGTCTCTTTGTAGGAAAAACAAATACATTGTAATTATACCTGTGCCTGAAATATGAAACAGTTGGTGGCTTTGGAAGTAGTAATCAAATTTGCCAGGAGCAAATCGTTCCGGTATTTTTGATACAAAGAAAAATATCATAAGTATACCAAAAATTTGGGATGCTATGTGATGAGGTATTGTCTCATGATGACATTCATCACCTCCAAGGGCACAAAATAAGAGTCTCACAAGGGAAGGGAAACTGCTAGAGAAATATGCCAATAGGAAAGAAACAGCTCGTAAAACAAAGCGTTTTTTCTGCCAATAAAATCGAGACATTGATGATATAAATATTGCATTTAAAGATATGACAACGTTAAGAAATAGCAATGTCTGTTTGTATTGAAAAAAGTAGACTTGCAGAGGTCGTTCATAAAAGTAAGATGCTAAACTACAAGCAAAAAATTGATTGCTAATTGCAAGATAATCAATCATAAAACAGACATGTCTAGCACTGGATGATTTTGATGAGAAGGCATGAGCTAGACTTGAGGTAATAGCACAGAAACAACTGGATATCCAGAATATTAGTAATGGATGCCAAAAAGGGTCACTAAAGTCATATTTGTATGAGCTGGTGTACAGCCAGACTAACCAGAACCAAAAGGGAATGAAATGTGTCCAGAAATTACCAAAGTCATTGTGTACAATGAAGATATATTTGAGACATTGTAGAAATGATGTATTAGTTTGACGATATCCAGTCAAGAGAAATGGCTCCCAAAATTCACTTGATATTTGACTTTGATGCAGTAGTTTATGCTTCTTCATGACTTTTGAATAGCTAAGACCTATTGAAGAATAAGGCAAAGTCTGAATGAAAATTAAGTTAATATTAATATAGATAGTTCATAAACATTTAAATGAATACCAGAATATCTTCTAGATTTATTACGTAAAACTTTGAATGATGGATTTTATTACCTCTGTCTTCGTTAATCAATTCAACTATTATTATTATTAACTATATATTTAAGATTGTTTTTCTTGTTCTAAAGCTATGCTCTAAAGCTTTGTTCTAAAACTAAAAGTGCCTCTAACCTCAGATAGGTAGGTCTTTGTTCTTAGCCAGGAGTGTCTCTCACCACATGTGTGTAGCCCTGATCTTTACCATGTGTAGAGAATGTGATTATAATAGATATGGCTTAATATTGAATATATATTATACATAGTAATACAATAACTGACCAAGAAGTATGTGGAGTCATTACTTGCTATGAATCTGTTTAGCAGATGGTTAATCTCCTCCTCTGTTGTTATTTGGCTTCAACATAGTTTATATTATCTTCTGTTATGACTTATGTAACACTTGTAAACCATTGATATTCTAAATAGCACATAATTTTTGGTATCCATTTCCTATTTATAAACACTAGATAACGGGTTTGTCATTGTAAAAACTGATAATAATATAAACAATATTTGTATGGTTGTGCATAGAAAATTATTTGTTATGATAAAGTAAACACAATAATATATAATGTATAACAAACACAATAATATATAATGTAATAACAAACACAAAAATATATAATGTAATAACTGTACTATAGAACTGACTATTCATATCGGTAGCTATTATTAAGTATATGATAATGAGATGCTGGACCTGGGCTGTTACTATAGAATTCACATGTATACTTCAATGTGTTTTGTAGGGACACATGCAATCAAAATCTACATAAATTCAACCAATTTATTTTAACAGTGTAATTATATACATTATCTTGCATATAACTACTGTATTATAAAAGAAAGCAATAATACATCGTTATACAGGTTGCATATGCAAAATTAAGCACAATACTATTTTGATTACCAATTTATTATGAAATTGGTGGTTGTGTTACATAAGCAGTAATACCTTAGTAATAAAAACAGTGTTATGCTTACTTTTTTGACAAAATAAGTTTGTAATTGCAACCTGTATAACCAACTAATGGTTAAATCAATTTTTACAATGTATAGTATGTACATATATACAGCAGTTAATTAGTAAGGAAAATATAAGTGTATGGTTTATGCAAATAATATATATTATACTGTTTAGAAAGGTGCCTATAATATTTGTAAATTTCTTATACAGTTAGTTAATCTTTTTCACAGAATTTTCTAATAGATAGCGTTCATTATGAACAAAGTACCAGCTTATAACAAAAACGATAGCAGATCCAGCCACAACAGTGATTAAACATGGGACAAATATAGAGTATATATCTGGCTGGAAGTAAGAATCACTGCATAACACATTTCGACGAGTTATAGCATCTTTTGGTAGATAATATAACTTAGTTGTCATAACAGCAACAGCAGAAAGATGAAAGAATTGATGACTTTGAAATATGTAATCAAATTTGCCTGGTGAAAATTTTTCTGGGATATGTGAGGTATAGAAAAATACTAGAAATACATTAAATATAACTCCTAGCACATGATAAGGCAATGTGTTGTGAGAACATTCTCTTCCTTCATATAAACACAGAGTAAGTCGAACAATAAATGGTAGATCACTGAGTGCATTAGCTATGAAAACGAAAAATGCTCTCAGTAGGTAGCCATATTCTAGAGACATCAAATCAGCTATCGATGCTGTAAATATTGAATTTAAAGAGATAATGGTAAGAGAGATTATAAATATCCATTTATATTGAAGTAGAAAGATCTCTAATGGACGTTCATAGAAATATTGAACCAAACCAGATGTTAGGATGGCAGTACCAATCCCTAAATAATCAACCATATAACAAATAGCTTGAACACGTAAAGACTTTGATGAAAAACAATGGGCTGTACTGCCAATAAAACTTCCAACACAAACACTAATCCAATATGCCAAAAGTGGATACCAAAATGGGTCATTAAAGTTGTGTTTGTATGAGGCACTGTACAGCCAAGCTGTAAACATACAAGCAGGAATGAAGACTGTCCAGAAATTTCCAAAGTCATTGTGTACAACAAAGATATATTTGAGACATTGTTTAAACGATGTGTTTGTTCGACGGTATCCAGTCAAGACAAATTTTTGCCAAAATGCAGGGTGAACTTGATCTTGAGATAACAATGTGTGATCCTTCATATTGATATGACACACAGCTGAGTTATTTCAATGTAATACACTCACTGTTACTTAACTTGAACAATAGCTCTCTTTAACAAGTGAGACCCACAATGGCTAGTCATGTGCAGCTGTTTATGTAGTGATGCACCACCTCCTAATTAGACACCATTGTCATTAATCATGGCGCCCTTGTGATGGAATTGTGTGAGATGAGGATGGATTTAATTAAATCAAGGGTAACTAGTTAAGTTACATGCTCTGCAGTCGAGTATTAAAGAAAATATATAGTATACACATCATTGTATCAGTTATAAAAGATTATTTATACTTAATGTTTCAAATGATTTGTAATAAAATAGTTAGTTAGTCTTTTTGATAGGATGTTCCAATAGATAGTGTTCATTTTTAACCATGTACCACAATAGAACTGAAATGAAAGTAGATCACAATATTAGTATTAATATATTGAGGCATCCTTTACTACGAAAAAAGATTAATAGTTATATAAGCTATTAAAAAGAAAATTGTTCTCTGATAGTAGCCATGTTCTAGAGACACTAAATCAGCTATTGATGCTACAAATACTGAATTTAAAGAGAGAATAGTAATAGAAATAATAAATGTCCATTTTTATTGAAATAAGGGGATTTCCAATGGACATTTGTAGAAATATTGAATTAGACCACTTGCAACAATTGCTGTACTAATTATTTTACATATAACTACTATATTATAAAAGAAAGCAAGGCAGTATATAAATTATATACATATATACAGCAGTTAATTAGTAAGGAAAATATAAGTGTATGGTTTATGCAAATAATATATATTATACTGTTTAGAAAGGGTCCCTATAATATTTGTAAATTTCTTATACAATTAGTTAATCTTTTTCACAGAATTTTCTAATAGATAGCATTCATTATGAACAAAGTACCAGCTTATAGCAAATACAATAGCAGATCCAGCCACAACAGTGATTAACCATGGGACAAATATAGAGTATATATCTGGCTGGAAGTAAGAATCACTGCATAACACATTTCGACGAGTTATAGCATCTTTTGGTAGATAATATAACTTAGTCATTATCATAGCAACACTACTAAGATGAAAGAATTGGTGACTTTGAAAGATGTAATCAAATTTGCCTGGTGAAAATTTTTCTGGGATATGTGAGGTATAGAAAAACATTACAAATACAGTAAATATAACTGCTAACACATGATAAGGCAATGTGTTGTGAGGACATTCTCTTCCTTCATATAAACACAGAGTAAGTCGAACAATAAACGGTAGATCACTGAGTGCATTAGTTATGAAAATGAAAAAAGCTCTCATTAGGTAGCCATATTCTAGAGACATCAAATCAGCTATCGATGCTGTAAATATTAAATTTAAAGAGAGAATGGTGAGAGAGATTATAAATGTCCATTTATATTGAAGTAAAGAGATCTCTAATGGACGTTCATAGAAATATTGAACCAAACCAGTTGTTAGGATGTAAATACCAATCCCTAAATAATCAACCATATAACAAATAACATGAACACGTAAAGACTTTGATGAAAAACAATGGGCTGCACTGCTTATAAAACTTTCAACACAAATACTAATCCAATATGCCAAAAGTGGATACCAAAATGGGTCATTAAAGTTGTGTTTGTATGAGGCACTGTACAGCCAAGCTGTAAACATACAAGCAGGAATGAAGATTGTCCAGAAATTTCCAAAGTCATTGTGTACAACAAAGATATATTTGAGACATTGTTTAAACGATGTGTTTGTTTGACGGTATCCAGTCAAGACAAATTTTTGCCAAAATGCAGGGTGAACTTGATCTTGAGATAACAATGTGTGATCCTTCATATTGATATGACACACAGCTGAGTTATTTTAATGTAATACACTCACTGTTACTTAACTTGAACAATAGCTCTCTTTAACAAGTGAGACCCACAATGGCTAGTCATGTGCAGCTGTTTATGTAGTGATGCAACAGCTTCTAATTAGAGCTGAGTGTAGGGAGGAAGGCTCATTGTTATTCACAGTGTTATATCTTTAAACACCTTTGTCATTAATCATGGCCCTTGTGGTAGAATTATGTGAGATGAGGATGGATTTAATTAAATCAAGTAACATTATGCAAGATATTTATGTGGTAGCTATATGTCTGCTCTGTAGTTGAGTAATAAAGAAAATATATATGATACACATCATTGTATCAGTTAGAAAAGAGTATTTATACTTAATGTTTCAAATGATTTATAATAAAATAATAGTTAGTTAGTTTTTTTTTGATAGGATGTTCCAATAGATAGTGTTCATTTTTAACCATGTACCACAATAGAACTGAAATGAAAGTAGATCCAATCAAAATATTAAGTAGACACGGTATAAAAGTAGTGTATACATCTGGTTGGAAATAAAGAATTTTCATCAATATTTCCCGACGATTTAGAACATCTTTATATATTGAGACATCCTTTACTACAAAAAAGACATGTTGATAGTCTCATAATAAAAGGTGAATGACTAGTTATAAAGCTATTGAAAAGAAGATAGCCATATTCTAGTGACATTAAGTCGACTATTGATGCTACAAATAATGAATTTAAAGAGAGAATGGTAATAGAAATAATAAATGTCCATTTATATTGAAATAATGATATTTCCAATGGACATTCATAGAAAATATTGAACAAGACCACTTGCAACAATTGCTGTACTAATTATTTTACATATAACTACTATATTATCAAAGAAAGCAAGGCAGTATATAAATTATATAGTAAGGAAAATATAAGTGTATGGTTTATGCAAATAATATACATTATACTGTTTAGAAAGGGTCCCTATAATATTTGTAAATTTCTTATACAATTAGTTAATTTTTTTTCACAGAATTTTCTAATAGATAGCGTTCATTATGAACAAAGTACCAGCTTATAACAAAAACGATAGCCGATCCAGCCACAACAGTGATTAACCATGGGACAAATATAGAGTATATATCTGGCTGGAAGTAAGAATCACTGCATAACACATTTCGACGAGTTATAGCATCTTTTGGTAGATAATATAACTTAGTCATTACCATAGCAACACCAGCAAGATGAAAGAATTGGTGACTTTGAAATATGTAATCAAATTTGCCTGGTGAAAATTTTTCTGGGATATGTGAGGTATAGAAAAACATTACAAATACAGTAAATATAACTGCTAACACATGATAAGGCAATGTGTTGTGAGGACATTCTCTTCCTTCATTTAAACATAGAGTAAGTCGAACAATAAACGGTAGATCACTGAGTGCATTAGCTATGAAAACAAAAAAAGCTCTCAGTAGGTAGCCATATTCTAGAGACATCAAATCAGCTATCGATGCTGTAAATATTAAATTTAAAGAGAGAATGGTGAGAGAGATTATAAATATCCATTTGTATTGAAGTAGAGAGATCTCCAATGGACGTTCATAGAAATATTGAACCAAACCAGTTGTTAGGATGTAAGTACCAATCCCTAAATAATCAACCATATAACAAATAGCTTGAACACGTAAAGATTTTGATGAAAAACAATGGGCTATACTGCTTATAAAACTTGCAACACAAACACTAATCCAATATGCCAAAAGTGGATACCAAAATGGGTCATTAAAGTTGTGTTTGTATGAGGCACTGTACAGCCAAGCTGTATACATACAAGCAGGAATGAAGACTGTCCAGAAATTTCCAAAGTCATTGTGTACAACAAAGATATATTTGAGACATTGTTTAAACGATGTGTTTGTTTGACGGTATCCAGTCAAGACAAATTTTTGCCAAAATGCAGGGTGAACTTGATCTTGAGATAACAATGTGTGATCCTTCATATTGATATGACACACAGCTGAGTTATTTCAATGTAATACACTCACTGTTACTTAACTTGAACAATAGCTCTCTTTAACAAGTGAGACCCACAATGACTAGTCATGTGCAGCTGTTTATGTAGTGCTGCAACAGCTTCTAATTAGAGCTGAGTGTAGGGAGGAAGGCTCATTGTTATTCACAGTGTTATAACTTAAACACCTTTGTCATTAATCATGGCCCTTGTGGTAGAATTATGTGAGATGAGGATGGATTTAATTAAATCAAGTAACATTATGCAAGATATTTATGTGGTAGCTATATGTCTGCTCTGTAGTTGAGTAATAAAGAAAATATATATGATACACATCATTGTGTCAGTTAGAAAAGAGTATTTATACTTAATGTTTCAAATAATGTATAATAAAATAATAGTTAGTTAGTCTTTTTGATAGGATGTTCCAATAGATAGTGTTCATTTTTAACCATGTACCACAATAGAACTGAAATGAAAATAGATACAATTAAAATATTAAGTAGACATGGTATAATAGTAGTGTATACATCTGGTTGGAAATAAAGAATTTTCATCAATATTTCCCGTCGATTTAGAACATCTTTATATATTGAGACATCCTTTACTACAAAAAAGACATGTTGATAGTCTCGTAATAAAAGGTGAATGACTAGTTATATAAGCTATTGAAAAGAAGATAGCCATATTCTAGTGACATTAAGTCGACTATTGATGCTACAAATAATGAATTTAAAGAGAGAATGGTAATAGAAATAATAAATGTCCATTTATATTGAAATAATGATATTTCCAATGGACATTCATAGAAAATATTGAACAAGACCACTTGCAACAATTGCTGTACTAATTATTTTACATATAACTACTATATTATCAAAGAAAGCAAGGCAGTATATAAATTATATAGTAAGGAAAATATAAGTGTATGGTTTATGCAAATAATATACATTATACTGTTTAGAAAGGGTCCCTATAATATTTGTAAATTTCTTATACAATTAGTTAATTTTTTTTCACAGAATTTTCTAATAGATAGCGTTCGTTATGAACAAAGTACCAGCTTATAGCAAATACAATAGCAGATCCAGCCAAAACAGTGATTAAACATGGGACAAATATAGAGTATATATCTGGCTGGAAGTAAGAATCACTGCATAACACATTTCGACGAGTTATAGCATCTTTTGGTAGATAATATAACTTAGTCATTACCATAGCAACACTACTAAGATGAAAGAATTGGTGACTTTGAAGGATGTAATCAAATTTGCCTGGTGAAAATTTTTCTGGGATATGTGAGGTATAGAAAAACATTACAAATACAGTAAATATAACTGCTAACACATGACAAGGCAATGTGTTGTGAGGACATTCTCTTCCTTCATTTAAACATAGAGTAAGTCGAACAATAAACGGTAGATCACTGAGTGCATTAGCTATGAAAACAAAAAAAGCTCTCAGTAGGTAGCCATATTCTAGAGACATCAAATCAGCTATCGATGCTGTAAATATTAAATTTAAAGAGAGAGTGGTGAGAGAGATAATGAATGTCCACTTATATTGAAGTAGAGAGATCTCCAATGGACGTTCATAGAAATATTGAACCAAACCAGTTGTTAGGATGTAAGTACCAATCCCTAAATAATCAACCATATAACAAATAGCTTGAACACGTAAAGATTTTGATGAAAAACAATGGGCTATACTGCTTATAAAACATGCAACACAAACACTAATCCAATATGCCAAAAGTGGATACCAAAATGGGTCATTAAAGTTGTGTTTGTATGAGGCACTGTACAGCCAAGCTGTATACATACAAGCAGGAATGAAGATTGTCCAGAAATTTCCAAAATCATTGTGTACAACAAAGATATATTTGAGACATTGTTTAAACGATGTGTTTGTTCGACGGTATCCAGTCAAGACAAATTTTTGCCAAAATGCAGGGTGAACTTGATCTTGAGATAACAATGTGTGATCCTTCATATTGATATGACACACAGCTGAGTTATTTTAATGTAATACACTCACTGTTACTTAACTTGAACAATAGCTCTCTTTAACAAGTGAGACCCACAATGGCTAGTCATGTGCAGCTGTTTATGTAGTGATGCACCAGCTTCTAATTAGAGCTGAGTGTAGGGAGGAAGGCTCATTGTTATTGACAGTGTTATAACTTAAACACCTTTGTCATTAATCATGGCCCTTGTGGTAGAATTGTGTGAGATGAGGATGGATTTAATTAAATCAAGTAACATTATGCAAGATATTTATGTGGTAGCTATATGACTGCTCTGTAGTTGAGTAATAATGAAAATATATATGATACACATCATTGTATCAGTTATAAAAGAGTATTTATACTTAATGTTTCAAATGATTTATAATAAAATAATAGTTAGTTAGTCTTTTTGATAGGATGTTCCAATAGATAGTGTTCATTTTTAACCATGTACCACAATAGAACTGAAATGAAAGTAGATCCAATCAAAATATTAAGTAGACATGGTATAAAAGTAGTGTATACTACTTTTAAAAAGAAAATCCTCTCAGAAGGTAGCCATATTCTAGTGACATTAAGTCGACTATTGATGCTACAAATAATGAATTTAAAGAGAGAATGGTAATAGAAATAATAAATGTCCATTTATATTGAAATAATGATATTTCCAATGGACATTCATAGAAAATATTGAACAAGACCATTTGCAACCACTTGCAACAATTGCTGTACTAATTATTTTACATATAACTACTATATTATTAAAGAAAGCAAGGCAGTATATAAATTATATAGTAAGGAAAATATAAGTGTATGGTTTATGTAAATAATATATATTATTCTTTTTAGAAAGGGTCCCTATAATATTTGTAAATTTCTTATACAATTAGTTAATTTTTTTTCACAGAATTTTCTAATAGATAGCGTTCATTATGAACAAAGTACCAGCTTATAACAAAAACGATAGCAGATCCAGCCACAACAGTGATTAACCATGGGACAAATATAGAGTATATATCTGGCTGGAAGTAAGAATTGCTGCATAACACATTTCGACGAGTTATAGCATCTTTTGGTAGATAATATAACTTAGTCATTACCATAGCAACACCAGCAAGATGAAAGAATTGATGACTTTGAAAGATGTAATCAAATTTGCCTGGTGAAAATTTTTCTGGGATATGTGAGATATAGAAAAACATTACAAATACATTAAATATAACTGCTAACACATGACAAGGCAATGTGTTGTGAGAACATTCTCTTCCTTCATATAAACACAGAGTAAGTCGAACAATAAACGGTAGATCACTGAATGCATTAGCTATGAAAAAGAAAAATGCTCTCAGTAGGTAGCCATGTTCTAGAGACATAAAATCAGCTATCGATGCTGTAAATATTAAATTTAAAGAGAGAATGGTGAGAGAGATAATGAATATCCATTTATATTGAAGTAGAGAGATCTCCAATGGACGTTCATAGAAATATTGAACCAAACCAGCTGTTAGGATGGCAGTACCAATCCCTAAATAATCAACCATATAACAAATAGCTTGAACACGTAAAGATTTTGATGAAAAACAATGGGCTGTACTGCTTATAAAACTTCCAACACAAACACTAATCCAATATGCTAAAAGTGGATACCAAAATTGGTCATTAAAGTTGTGTTTGTATGAGGCACTGTACAGCCAAGCTGTAAACATACAAGCAGGAATGAAGACTGTCCAGAAATTTCCAAAGTCATTGTGTACAACAAAGATATATTTGAGACATTGTTTAAACGATGAGTTTGTTCGACGGTATCCAGTCAAGACAAATTTTTTCCAAAATGCAGGGTGAACTTGATCTTGAGATAACAATGTGTGATCCTTCATATTGATATGACACACAACTGAGTTATTTTAATGTAGTACATTCACTGTTCTTTAACAAGTGAGACCCACAATGGCTAGTCATGTGCAGCTGTTTATGTAGTGATGCACCAACTTCTAATTAGAGCTGAGTGTAGGAGGAAGGCTCATTGTTATTCACAGTGTTATATCTTTAAACGAGCATGTGTCAGATATAGTGCACTCTACACAGATTCTCGCTTGCTATAAAAGGGGGGTGGGGTGCTTGGAAAGAAAGTGACGTCTACCAAAGAGAGAGATGGCGGCAATATTTACACCTAGAGCATGTGTCAGATATAATGCACTCTACACAGATTCTCGCTCGCTATAAAAGGAGGGTGGGGTGCTCGGAAAGAAAGTGACGTCTACCAAAGAGAGAGATGGTGGCAATATTTACACCTAGATGTCGTTCTAGATAGTAGCCATACCAACCTGAACAACCCACGCAAAACATCTATAATAGTTGTAATAGTTAGCTCTAGGTAACAAACATGTATTATCTCAATTACACGGTTGATAATAATAGATAACAAATTTTATTGCTGCACTGCACTTATACATGGCAGAATCAAAGATGGCTGACATAAGACCATAGTTGTCTAAATCAGATTGCCCAGCAGGAGTTAAAACTTTTCCAACATGGCCCAACCTTCTCTTTAACACATTCTTCTCTTCTAGACTGTCAAATTCGATAACAAGAGAAAGTCTTACATGTTTTCTCCTGCTTGCCATTTCAGTACACAAACTTACACACTTACACGTATCCAAAAAAATGGGAATATCTGCACTGAACATACGCATAATATTAATTAAACAGCTGTTGCAACAGCTACAGGAACTGCATATGTATAATGTAAACAGGAAAAGAAACAGTTTCCATTTTTTAATATTGAAAAGTTTTGCATGTGCCATTTTGTGGGCAATCCAGCCCCCTTTATACTGCACATGCTTGTTTAAACGCCTTTGTTATTAATCATGGCCCTTGTGGTGTAATTGTGTGAGATGAAGATGGATTTAATTAAATCAAAGGTAGCTAGTTAAGTTACATGCTCTATAGCTGAGTATTAATATATATATATATATATATATATATATATACATCATTGTATCAGTTATAAAAGAGTGTTTATACTTATGTTTCAAATAATTTACGATAAAATAGTTAGTTAGTCTTTTTGATAGGATGTCCCAATAGATAGTGTTCATTTTTAACCATGTACCACAATAGAACTGAAATGAAAGTAGATCCAATCAAAATATTAAGTAGACATGGTATAAAAGTAGTGTATACATCTGGTTGGAAATAAAGAAATAACAATGTGTGATCCTTCATATTGATATGACACACAGCTGAGTTATTTTAATGTAATACACTCACTGTTACTTCACTTGAACGATAGCTCTCTTTAACAAGTGAGACCCACAATGGCTAGTCATGTGCAGCTGTTTATGTAGTGATGCACCACCTCCTAATTAGAGCTGAGTGTAGTAGGAAGGCTCATTGTTATTGACAGTGTTATAACTTAAACACCTTTGTCATTAATCATGGCCCTTGTGGTAGAATTATGTGAGATGAGGATGGATTTAATTAAATCAAGTAACATTATGCAAGATATTTATGTGGTAGCTATATGTCTGCTCTGAAATTGAGTAATAAAGAATATATATATGATCCACATCATTGTATCAGTTATAAAAGATTATTTATACTTAATGTTTCAAATGATATATAATAAAATAGTTAGTTAAGTCTTTCTGGAAATTTTGATGAATAGAAAAAAGCCATCATTATAATAAATACAAGAAATAATATTTGATATATAAACATGTCATTGAGACATTCTCTACTATTAAATAGACATATTGATAGTCTCACAATAAAAGGTAGATTACTAGTTACATAAGCTATTGAAAAAGAAAATCCTCTCAGAAGGTAGCCATATTCTAGGGACATTAAATCGGCTATTGACGCTACAAATACTGAGTTTAAAGAGAGAATTGTAATAAACGTCCATTTATATTGAAGCAATTGATTTCCAATGGGCATTTGTAGAAATATTGAACAAGACCATTTGCAACCACTTGCAACAATTGCTGTACTAATTATTTTACATATAACTACTATATTATCAAAGAAAGCAAGGCAGTATATAAATTATATACATGTATACAGCAGTTAATTAGTAAGGAAAATATAAGTGTATGGTTTATGCAAATAATATATATTATACTGTTTAGAAAGGGTCCCTATAATATTTGTAAATTTCTTATACAATTAGTTAATCTTTTTCACATAGTTTTCTAATAGATAGCGTTCATTATGAACAAAGTACCAGCTTATAACAAAAACGATAGCAGATCCAGTCACAACAGTGATTAACCATGGGACAAATATAGAGTATATATCTGGCTGGAAGTAAGAATCACTGCATAACACATTTCGACGAGTTATAGCATCTTTTGGTAGATAATATAACTTAGTCATTACCATAGCAACACTACTAAGATGAAAGAATTGGTGACTTTGAAAGATGTAATCAAATTTGCCTGGTAAAAATTTTTCTGGGATATGTGAGGCATAGAAAAACATTGCAAATACATTAAGTATAACTGCTAACACATGACAAGGCAATGTGTTGTGAGAGCATTCTCTTCCTTCATATAAACACAGAGTAAGTCGAACAATAAACGGTAGATCACTGAATGCATTAGCTATGAAAAAGAAAAATGCTCTCAGTAGGTAGCCATGTTCTAGAGACATAAAATCAGCTATCGATGCTATAAATATTAAATTTAAAGAGAGAATGGTGAGAGAGATGATGAATATCCATTTATATTGAAGTAGAGAGATCTCTAATGGACGTTCATAGAAATATTGAACCAAACCAGTTGTTAGCATGTAAATACCAATCCCTAAATAATCAACCATATAACAAATAACACGAACACGTGAAGATTTTGATGAAAAACAATGGGCTGTACTGCTTATAAAACCTTCAACACAAACACTAATCCAATATGCTAAAAGTGGATACCAAAATGGGTCATTAAAGTTGTGTTTGTATGAGGCACTGTACAGCCAAGCTGTAAACATACAAGTAGGAATGAAGCTTGTCCAGAAATTTCCAAAGTCATTGTGTACAACAAAGATATATTTGAGACATTGTTTAAACGATGTGTTTGTTTGACGGTATCCAGTCAAGCGAAATTTTTCCCAAAATACAGGGTGAACTTGATCTTGAGATAACAATGTGTGATCCTTCATATTGATATGACACACAACTGAGTTATTTTAATGTAATGTACTCACTGTTTCTTCACTTGAATGATAGCTCTCTTTAATAAATGAAAGACCTACAGTGGTGGTCGTGTGCAGCTGTTTATGTAGTGATACAACAGCTTCTAATTAGTAATTAGAGCTGAGTGTAGGGAGGAAGGCTCATTGTTATTCACAGTGTTATAACTTAAACACCTTTGTCATTAATCATGGCCCTTGTGGTAGAATTATGTGAGATGAGGATGGATTTAATTAAATCAAGTAACATTATGCAAGATATTTATGTGGTAGCTATATGTCTGCTCTGTAGTTGAGTAATAAAGAAAATATATATGATACACATCATTGTATCAGTTATAAAAGAGTATTTATACTTAATGTTTCAAATGATTTATAATAAAATAATAGTTAGTTAGTCTTTTTGATAGGATGTTCCAATAGATAGTGTTCATTTTTAACCATGTACCACAATAGAACTGAAATGAAAGTAGATCCAATCAAAATATTAAGTAGACATGGTATAAAAGTAGTGTATACATCTGGTTGGAAATAAGGAATTTTCATCAGTATTTCCCGACGATTTAGAGCGTCTTTCTGCAATAAATACAATTTGCATGTTATCATACCAACACTAGAAAAATGAAAGAGTTGATGACTTTGAAAAAAGTAGTCAAACTTGCCAGGTGCACATCTTTCTGGAAACTTTGATGAATAGAAAAAAGCCATCATTATGATGAATACAAGAAATAATATTTGATATATAAACGTGTCATTGAGACATTCTCTACTATTAAATAGACATGTTGATAGTCTCACAATAAAAGGTAGATTACTAGTTACATAAGCTATTGAAAAAGAAAATCCTCTCAGAAGGTAGCCATATTCTAGAGACATTAAATCGGCTATTGATGCTACAAATACTGAATTTAAAGAGAGAACAGTAATAGAAATAATAAATGTCCATTTGTATTGAAATAAGGAGATTTCCAACGGGCGTTCGTAGAAATATTGAACAAGACCACTTGCAAGAATTCCTGTACTGATTCCTAAATAATCTACCATGAAACAAGAAGCTAGAAACAGCAAGGATTTTGATGAGAAAGCATGGCCCAGACTGGAAAGAAATGTGGCAAAGGAAACTGCTATCCAGTATACTAACAGTGGGTACCAAAATGGATCATAGAAATTATATACATGTGATGTATCATACAACCATACTAGAAACATACACGTAGGGATGAAATGTGTCCAGAAATTACCAAAGTCATTGTGTACTATGAAGATATATTTAAGACATTGTAGAAATGATGTATCAGTTTGACGATATCCAGTTAAAATGAATTTCTGACTATATGCTGGGTGAACTTGGTCTTGAGTTAGCAGTGTATGATCATTTATGATAGTTTTATCCACAAACATTATCTTTATGAAATAAATAGAGGAAGTTATAAACAATAACTTTAAGACACCCCAAGGCCTTCGCTGACCGACAGCAACAAGTCACTGCTGATTTAGTTGTTTCCTTGTCTGACAGAAAATGTTATACAATGACATATTATGTAATCAGAAGATGTTGTTGTATTAAAGTATCATAAGATATCCTTTGATAGATATACCCCTCAGGGGTTCATACTGGATTTGAACTTTGGAATGGGGGAAAATTGTTTTAAGTTTCACTGTGTGCACTTCAGACATTTCATTATTTTATATTTAAAAGTGTGTATTACATGATTTAACACTATAAGACTAGATAGTTGAAGAAAATGAACTGTGTCTACCACTTGTAGTAGTGGAAGGCATTTTTAAGACTGTTGACTTTAATGCAGTGATAGAGATTTTCAAAGAACAATAAATATTTCATGCTTAGAATTAGTTATTATTGTATAGTTTTTTTAATGATTTTATATTAATCACATGTATATTAATTTGGCAAACGTTTGGAGGAAGGGATGTAGCATGGAGTGGGGAGCCAAGCCCTCCTAACCCTCTGCCCACATCTATCATTTATGGGATGTATTGTGAACACAAAGAGGTGTTCTTGCTATAGTATCATTAACAACTAAAGTAACAACTAGTTTTCCTTGTTTATCAGTTTAACAAGTTTAGATTGTTATTTGACTGGTTTGTAGGTAAGTCTAAATAATACAAGTCATATAGGATATGCTTTATATCAATTTCAATTTTCATTCTATTACTAGCGCATTTATCATGAAGAGTCTTAAACTACTCTCTTGAGACCAAATCTACTTAACATATTGGGAACCATTCATTTAAATTGGATATCGTCAAATTAATATACCATTTCTACAATGTCTCTAATATATCTACATTATGAATAATGACTTTGGTAATTTTGCGTCACATTTCATTACGTTTTGTCTATGGTTAACTTGGCTGTATATAGATTCATATAAATAAAACTTTAATGACCTGTTTTGGTATCCGTTATTAATTAGTTGGGTTGGTATTTGTCATCTTCATGAGTCTGGCACATGTTTTATTAGCAAATCTCTAATGATTCAAATTATTTGTTTTGTGATTGATTATGTCAGAATTGGAAACATTTTTGAGGGTAGTTTAGCCATTTATTTCTATGAACATCCACTAGATGTTCCTTTATTCAATATATATTTAAGTACAATCATTACAATAAATTTTATTCTTATGTTATCAATATATCTTTTGTTTTTGCCATTGGATGCCTATCTTTACGGCAATATTGTTTAGAATAAATGGTTTATTCCCTAGTCTGCCATTCCTTGCATCCATTATTTGTGTTTGTTTCAAGGTAAAGAATGTCTCCATGATACAATATTCCTTCAAATATTATCTGTTATTTTTGTTTCACTCATGCTATTTTTCTTAGTATTGAAAGTCCCTGAATGATTTGCACATGGCAAGTTTGAATACTTTGGGCAAAATCTTAAACTGTGTCATCTAATATTGTTAATACTGGGGGACTATTAGCATTTGTTTAGTACAAAAATATGCTTTAACTCATTGAGACCAGTTAACCAGCGATTGTTATTTTCATCCACATATGTATACCAATGTTACACCATATATATTCACTACCTCAGTGGGATGTATTATCATTTCATTTCTGAGTTATGTGGTTTTATAATTAAAAGACACTCGACACTAGAAAACAAGAAACGTTTAGGCTACATTTAAATAGCCCTTTCATGTTTGTATCTTCAATGTCTCTATAGAATTCGTATAATAATAATATACTTTGTGTGTAATATATATTTGGGAAAATAACACCTTTTGAAGGAAAGGTTTCGATTCAATATATGTGGTCTATGTGGCCATTTTGTGCAAGATGTTTACCAAACTTGGTATCCAAGATGACTAATCATTAAATTACTTTCAATCCAAAAACATTTTGTAAAATCATTCACAAAATGTGTATTAGTCACAACATGCAAGCCTTCATTCAAATTTTCCCTATAAAAAAGGCTTAGCTACTAAATTGAATCATATATCTATTAAAATGTGATGAATATACTTCTCTTTCTTCATATACCTAGAACATATTTTATAAGCCATACGATAATACAGTAGAGATTTTAAATTTTAATAACAAAATAACTCTACTTTTGTGTTCATAGGTTCACACTGATATGGATACTAACAGTGTAAGTGAAGAGATTAGAGTATGGTTAAGTGAGCCCTGTTAACCTCCTTCTTCTTCACACATTACACACACAGATCACTGTTCCTGATCCAGATCAGTATGATGCACAAATTAACATGGAGGAAGAACAAAAGCAGTGAGTTTATATCACAAGAACACAAACCAATTAATACTATATATAATATATATATACATATATATATATATATATAATATATATATATATATATATATATATATATATATATATATATATATATATATATATATATATATATATATATATATATATATATTTATATATACATATATATATATATATATATATATATATATATATATATATATATATATATATATATATATATATATATATATATTCTATATCTAAACTTATAATCATAAATTTTTTGTCTAATCTCCACATTAAATTTATGATAATTTAATGATCCTTCACTAAGTAGATGGTTATTATTATAGTTTTTATCTAAACGCAAAAACTGGATTGTTAGAAATATCATTTGTTATAAAGATTTTAAAATTATACTGTTAATATCGACCACAATCTTTCAAGACATATTCTCTTTTTTTCAGATGTTAGTCAAATACTTGTACTTTACATTAAACTGCTTGATAACATTCTACAGAGATAGAGTAAAAACATTATTTTTTCTGTCTATTATTATTAACAATTACTTTTGATACACCAACATAAATGACTTTATATAGTTTACTTTGCCTTCATCTATTGTCTCAAAAGAGATATTATTTCCTGTTTTATATGAAACTCACTATACCATTATATGCATTCTATTATAGCTGTACACATCGAAAGATATCATTATGAACTAATTGTAATAACATAAATTGTCAGAAATGATTATAACAAAACACTTGAAAAGTATATTTCCTAATAACTTTTTGTATTGGGTGCTTTTGAAGTTTGAAAACAAAACATTATTGTTGAATGGATTGATGAACAAACAAATGGACAGATAGACTGATTTATGAATGGACAAATAGAATGAGAATAATGGACAGATGACAATCAATGGACAACTATTGATGGATGGATTAATCCTAAAGATTTCTTAATCTGTTATAATATATTATTATATTTTGTCTCTATTATATAGGCTACAAATTCTTCAAGCTGAGAGAGATGATCAAATGTTTCCTGATGAAGTTGATACTCCTCTTGATGTTCCAGCTCGCGTCAGATTTGCAAAGTAAAACAAATTTTTAATATAAATTGAGTTTAGTCTTTCTTTAGATATCGAGGATTGAAGAGCTTTCGGAAGTCTCCCTGGGATCCTAAAGAGAACCTCCCATTAAATTATGCCAGGTCAGTATATATCTGTTTAATTGGTTAGTGTGATATCTTTGTGTAATAGAATTTTTCAATTTTCAAGTTTTAAAAGTACTCGGAAGAGAGTTTTATCAACTGAAAATGATCAAGGAGCAATGGTAATAAAACAACTTGTGCATAATCAGAAATAGTGTGTGTATAATCTTCACAGTTAGCAATGGCTTTCTGTTAGATAAAGGTTTCAGTGTAACTTTGATATTAAGTGTAGGGACTTTAATAAAGTGAAATACATCTCTTTTAATTTTAGTTGTGCTAGTAGACTGTACCTAACATCTATAGTTGCTAGTTGTCATACAGCTTACTAGACTATAATAATACTTTAAATATGTCAATTTGTTCATTCTATTCTTGGAAGCATCATTATGTTGCAGTACATTCTTTACATTCTTTAACTATGACTTCATATGACATCATGATTTTGTCTATAGCCGGGATGGTATGTTACTCTTTACATATCGGGTGTGTCAAGAGGTATGGTTAGCCATATTCAAATGAATGATGCTCCCCTCGTTATTTATGGATTACTTCCACACGAGAACAAGGTATCTTATTATTATAATACAACATGATGATGACATGATGTTATAGTCCTTCTTAGGGGTTAAATATTCTACTACAGTACTATTAATATATTAAATTTAAATTAAAGTCATCCTAATTGTAACAGTATGTAGCCTACTTGTATTTTCCTTACTTACTTTTATGCTATATATGTATTGTCTTATATAAAATTCTCCCTTCCCTTTCCAGATGTCAGTTGTTCATTTTGTTCTTAAAAGGACTCCAATCTATTCCCTTCCAATAAAGTCTAAGGTACACAATATTACAATAAGATTTTTAAAAGCTCACTATGTGCAATAAATGTAATGTATTAATATATGTAATACAATTAATATAATAGTATATGTAATACATATAATACATATAATATATTAATATATGTAATACAATTAATATAATGGTACATCTAATACATGTAATACATATAATATATTAATATATGTACTACATATTAGTACATATAAAATATGTATTATTCATATAATGTACATATGTTAAATAACAAGTTCTTTCTTTTAAAGGAGCAATTAATCTTTCATTGTGGATTAAGGACATTTTCTGCCTCTCCTATCTTCTCTGAACATACTGTGGCTGACAAACATAAGGTATAATAATATTGTCACCATAGCCCGGCATGACTGACTCTATAGTCAACTAATAATACTTACCACAATGACCTAGGATAGCTACCATTAGTAAGCTCTAGACTAGTGAACATCAGTACTTACCATAGTGACCTAGGATAGCTACCATTAGTAAGCTCTAGACTAGTAAACATCAGTACTTACCATAGTGACCTAGGATAGCTACCATTAGTAAGCTCTAGACTAGTGAACATCAGTACTTTCCATAGTGACCTAGGATAGCTACCATTAGTAAGCTCTAGACTAGTAAACATCAGTACTTTCCACAGTGACCTAGGATAGCTACCATTAGTAAGCTCTAGACTAGTGAACATCAGTACTTTCCATAGTGACCTAGGATAGCTACCATTAGTAAGCTCTAGACTAGTAAACATCAGTACTTTCCATAATGACCTAGGATAGCTACCATTAGTAAGCTCTAGACTTGTGAACATCAGTACTTAATACAGTGACCTAGGAAAGCTACTGTTGGTAAGGTCTAGATTAGTGAATATCAGTACTTACTATAGTGACCTAAGATATCTATCATTTGTAAACTTTGACCTAGTGAACATCAGTACTTGTCATAGGATAACTACCGTTAATAAACTCTAAATTAGTGAACGTCAGTACTGACGTATACAGTCTAGACCTTACTTACTAATAGCATCTATCTGTAGGTCACTATGTGTCATTAAACATTGTGGTGACATACGTTATATTGATCAAGCTATTCTGGCTGCTACTCCTTTGTTAAAACATATCACATGCTACTCTCATGTCTAGACACTGTTCTTTCCCATATATCATTATAATGTAGACAATAATAGTATAACAATCTATTGGAATTGACCATGTTCTTGGAAGTGACCACTAATAATTAACAATGTAAACTGTGAATAGTATTTATAAAATTATTGGTTATAAAAAATGTCAGCATCATGTAATTGATTTGTCATGTGCAAATTGTAAATTCCTTTAATTAACATGATACTAATTTCTTGCAATAGTTGGGTTAATAGAGTTTAACTTATTTGTCATTGAAATAAATATCAGACACAAAGAGTTAATTATTTAACACATGTTCTACTCTCTTATGCCACACTAGTTGTGTGTCATCAACAAAGCACTTCACATAAAAACAATCTGTTTCATTTATATATCTACTTATAATCTTTTACTCACGTATCAAAGTAGATGTTTTAGTTATTGATTTATAAGTAAATCTTTTTTGTTTAGTATGAGAGGTTTTTTCGTCAAGATGTTATCCAAGTGGCCAGTGTCTTTGCTCCAATTTCTTACCCTCCCACTCCAGTATTGGTCTTCAAACAACACGAGGGTATGCTCCTAGTTACTATAATTTGGCTTATTAGTAATATCAGATATCAGTGCTCTATCTCTTCTGTATCTAGATGGTACTCAAATATTGGTAGCTACTGGATCTGTTTTAAGTGTCGATCCTGATCGTATTGTGTGCAAGAAAATAATATTAAGTGGCCATCCTTTCAAGATTTTCAAAAGATCAGCTGTTATTAGATACATGTTTCACAACAGAGGTCAGTTATATAACATTGAGAATGTATATTTAAATCCTTACTTTCCACTATCTGATTTTCCTAACATTGGTTATCTCATTCCTCATTTTCTCTCATTAGAGGATATTCTTTGGTTTAAACCTATAGAACTTAGAACAAAGTATGGATTACGAGGCCACATTAAAGAGCCCTTAGGTAACACTTTTTCAACACTACCTCCATTACCTTACTCCACTATTTAATAATACAGGTACCCATGGACACATGAAGTGTGTGTTTGACAAACCTTTAAAACCTCATGACACCATTCTTATGAACCTCTTTAAACGAGTCTTTCCAAAATGGACCTATGACTGTCATGTTGCTCCACCATCTCAGTGGATGACAGAATACAAGGAAGAAGACTTTATGCAACTATAACAATACTTTAAGTAATAGTTTGAATTGTTATACACTAGGCTTTTATATAAAGTGATTAATTTACAATACAATATACTAATTTACTAATGTCTTCATATAATTAGTATTTGTGATAGTATCAACCGTTACTTACTTAGAAAATTTAGTTGCCATATCCTGTATATATAACTGTATAAACACAACTGGAGAGTATGTTAGTGTAGGAGTATATTCATAAGATGATATCATGCTTTAAGAAAATTATATTATAGTATTATGATGTATGTAGCATGATCAGTGTATTAGTGAGTATTGAGGTCTTCTGATTCTCACGTATGGATTATTCATATTTTCATTTTGCTTTTTTGTTGAAGACAGTTATGTGTTAATGACACATTATTAAAAGTAGTTTAACTTAACTATACACTGATAAATGCAGCTGACAGACAACAGAAATGCTTATCAAATAAATAGTCTGATTCTTGAACTATGTTTCAACAGCTCTATTCTATTATTCATCATTTTTTAGAAAATCCTACCTTAGAACTTTCTATTTTCATAATATATATGTTATAAATGCATAATGTCAAGCATAGAAGGAGACATTTATAGATGGCGTGTTCTTAGATTAGTATTTGCTACAACTTTAATTGAGAGTATCTCCCTCTTGGACCAAGTGGATACAATTACAACAACTATTATAGTAGTGTGTAGCAGGTAAGCATTTTGTGGTCATTATAAATTCCCTATGGGTAATGATTACATTACAAACAATAGTAAAAGAATACCAAGTAAGCTTGTTGTATGATAATATCTATGGTTTTCTACTACTGATGTTACAGTTTGTTATATAACTCTTACTCCTCTTAAAGATGAGAATATCGACAATAACAACCAATTGGTGTCTATGATAACCACATGTGGGATATAGTGTGAATAGTCATACATACATAACTCATTTATTCTCACTACAATTGTTATCAGGAGCCCATAGAATTACAAGTGTTGACATTGAGTGTGATGTCACAGCTATCGATTAGAATGTTGACATAGCAGATTGATCATTGATAAAAACTATGTAATGTTATAACTGAACACTATTGAGTTAACAATGACAAACATTTTACAATATTTTTAATACACTATATATATATATATATATAAAGATATAATATTTTTAATATTCCAATTAACTAATGTAGGACACAGTAATAATGAGTTATATTATAACATCAAATTATTGATGGAGATAAATTGGAGTTGGAAATGCATAGTGAGTGAATATTATAATCATGATAATGTGTTATGTTTGTTTCTTTGTTAGGAGACATTTTGCAATTGAGTCGATAATTTCTGGACAAGCAAGAATATATTTCTGGTCATCATAAAGCATATTAATAATAGCTTCTTCATCAAAACTCAAAAGATCAATCTGTTCCGTGAGAGGAGGTGAGAATCGGAAGTAAGGGATGTCCAAGGACTTGCACCATGCTTGAGCTCGTTGTACTTCTTGTCCATTTGACTGTGTCACTTGTGAGACAAAAAGATCTAACAAGCTTCGTAATCCCGAAATAGTTCCTTGTAGAGATGCAATCGCTTTGAAAGATAGTCCAGGTATAAAGACATCAATGTTCTCAACTGGTTTAACAGGTGCAAAACCGGTTCCCAATGACACTACACAGCCCATTTTGACTGGCACGCCTTCCTTTTCTGCTTGTGATTGTATTTCAACCATAGCATCCAAGGTTGGATTGTTAGCCATAAGTCCTCCATCTAAAAACTTGCCTTCAAATGCTGGAAAGAAGTATGGAGCTGCACTCGAAGCTCGAGCAGCTTCCCAAACTTTTCTCTTGGATGGTCCCTTCTGATCATCCCTTGCATCACCATAGTTAGTCATGATATGAAGTTGACTTGGACTGCGATCACCGAGTGTTGTCATAATAATTACTTTTGGTTCAGTTACGTCAGCCATTGTTGTGTCTTCTCCTAACAACTCTTTTAAGTATTTTTCTGTTAAATGACCACGTTCTGCTTTAGGCATTGCAAAAACATCAGTCACTATTTTATATACGAGTGCTCGACTGACAGAAGCAGTGACATCTGTGTAGGTGTTAACAAGGGAGACAATAGCTCCTGCACTTGTGCCAGAAACATAATCAAAGTACGAAAAGAACGGTTTACACGATGATTGCAGTTGCTTCATTCTGTCTTCAATTGCAATGATGGCTTGACAAAGGTTAAAGGAACGTATCCCACCTCCATCCATAGCAAGAAGATAAACTTCATCCTCATCTTGACAAGGAGGCAACTCTAAATTGTTAATAAAATAATTCCATGTTCTCTCTTGTAGAGCTGTCATTTCTTCAAGAACTACTGTTATTGGATTTTTGCTGTTGTAATCATTCTTTTTTGATACATGGAGTGGTGATAGACGTTCATTATTGCAGAGTGTAGGATCAGCACCAAATACAAGAAGCATTTTGACTAGGGTAACATTCCTTTTCCTGACAGCATAGTGCAAAGGGGTATCTCCTGAATCAGGATGGTGTTGATTGGGATCAGCCCCTCCAAGAAGTAGGAATAGTGTGCTTTTGATGTATTGATTTTCAATGGCAAGTATGAGTGGAGTGACGCCATCTTTAACACGTATATCAATTGTCTGCTGTTTTTGTAGCAATGGTGACCTCTTTAAGTTTACAGCTTTGCGTCGGCCTCTGACGTGAACAGACATTAGCCCAGTCTTTTTGCAATAATCCCAAATCTTTTCGCTATTATCATCATCGACTGCATTGTGTAGTTCTAAAGCGTGTTCATCAAGAGTATACAAGTCTAGTTGACTAGACTCAGGCATTGCTTGCTTCATCATGAGTGTTCTTGCAGCACCCACATTTTTCATTCTTGTTGCTATATCCAAAGGCGATTCTCCTAAAGAATTATGTCTAGTTGTGATGCATTTTTGAAGGGGAAAAACAGGTGCAGCTAGTGATAGAAGCCATTCCATGCCCTCTTTTGATACTGAAGCTGCTGCAGTATGTATAGGCGTGTTGCCATCATAATCTCCTTGGTCTAATTCACCGCCTTTCTCTACCAAGAACTTGATTTCATCTCTATTATCCCTGGCACATGCATTATGGAGTAATACTTGCAAGACTTTATGCCATTTGGGATGGGCTCTTGGATCTGATTCCATTACTTCTACTAAATGAAATGATAGCTGTGTAGTAGACAAAGGTTTAGGAAGAACTATTTCTTTTAGCAGTGAGTCATTGAGGATAAACGATCCTGCTTGCAAAAGAGGCGATAAACTTTTATTCAAATCTTCAAAAGCGATCAAAGCCTCAGATGCATCATCTCCCATGTATAGCACATGACCTAAGGTTTCACGACCATCTTGTTCTTGTAAGAGGATTATCTGGTAATTTCGCAAATTATACCCAAGAGCAGCTTTTGTCTTGCTCCACAACCCTTTCTTTTCTACTGTAGGAATCAGAGCTAAAGTGCTCTGCACAAAAGTAATACTGCTGTTACTGTCTGTATCTATATCTGTATCACGACTGCTTCTTCTCTCCTGGATTGCAGGTGATGGATGTTGGACTTTTTCAATGGCATTAATAAACTCATTTGAATCGAGAGAGATATTAATACCTTTGACAGTATATGACATCTTTGAACATATATGAACTTATTAAGAGGAGTCTTGCTTTTATAGGCTCAGCTGATGCCTCTTCCTGGAGCTGACTACATCAGTTATGTCTGTGCTAAGTACTGTCTAAACTGCACATTACTGCAACCCATAAAAGAGTATTAGTAACCACACGCTCCCATCATTTACAAGTACAGAAAATGGGTCAGCTGAGGTCACTTCCTTCTAGACAACTTCAGCCCACTGATGGTGTCATAATATGTCACTAAATATTGTGACCAATGAGATTAGCTTCGTAGCATGTCACTACCAAAATGGCTGAAGAGAAAGCTTATAAAGTTGTTCAATGTAAAGCAGTCCTGCTAGATATTGAAGGCACAACCACTTCTATTTCTTTCGTTAAAGTAATTGATGAAGGATACACCACTGGATATTTTACTCAAATCTATTTTATATTAGCTATATTAGGATTTATAAATTTAATCTCATTTATTTATAGTTTATACCTCCCATTGTTCTTTCCAAATTGTATTGGAAAGTCTCTGTGGGTTCCTCACCTTTTGGTAGTGACACAAATTATATCTTAGGCATGATGTTAAGCAAACTATTATCTACTTGCATGACATACCAAACCTTTAAGTGCTACACATTCATCCTTAGTACTTCCTTATATTTTTGTCTCTTATTTAGATCTCTTTTCCTGTTCATAATGCTTTACATATAGTCTTTTTAATATGACATTATAGGATACTTTGTTTCCGTATGTCCTAGATAACTTGGAGCAATACCTTGACACTCACTGGGAAGAAGAAGAATGTTCAAGAGACGTACATGAATTAAGAAGACAGGTTAGTATTATGAGAGATCAATAAAGTATGGATTTATACATTTATTATAGGCAGCTCTAGATGTGAAGGAAAGTGATGCTATTCAAGCTATTCCATTTCCTACTGAAACTAACAGTAATGAGTAAGTGATATTAATATGAAAATTTACAAAGCTGAAATGTTTTAGTCATAACTCTAGTGTGTGTGCTGATAGTGTATATTATATGTTTGCTTAATATGTAGTATATATAAAGTCTTAAGTATAGAACCAATGCATTCCAGTCATTGATATTTTCTATTGTTTCAAGGAGATCTCTTAGCTCAAAGTTCTGTGTACAAAATGCAAAGCATAAATTTTTATAGAGTTTTTAAGTGATATTGATATCAAGAACAAGGCTAGATAGTTAGAAAACAGCAATAGTATCAAGTAATGCATCAACTGTACAACAATAATACCACAGCAGATAATATGGTTGTTTTTCTTGTGTAGAGTTAAGAGGTGTGTTGTTGATTATGTACGAGCATTAGTTACTAGTGATCGTAAAGTCACAGCTCTTAAAGATCTCCAGGGACACATGTGGCGGGAGGCTTATAAATCTGGAAAAATAAAAGGAGAGTAAGTTCGATTTCATGTTTGTTAATGATGCTTTTGAATTAATAGTGTTTTTTCTGATGTTGCTGGTGTTTTAGCTAATTGGTATAAGCAGAGATTTAAGATTTATATATACTCTTCTGGTAGTGTGGAGGCTCAGAAATTATTGTTCGGTTATTCTGAAGCTGGTGATCTCCTTAAAGTATATATAAATGTATGTGTGATGTAGTATAACTCTCTCTCTCTCTCTCTCTCTCTCTCTCTCTCTCTCTCTCTCTCTCTCTCATACATAGTACATTTCTGGTCATTTTGATACTCATACCGGTAACAAAAGACATACCAGTAGCTACAACACAATCTCAGAACAAACTCAAATACCACCTGAACAATTTCTCTTTCTTACAGACATACCCCAAGGTCAGAGTTTGGACTGTGGTAACACGCTATATCAACAAACAAATTATTTATAATTAAGTTATTTTATAATTGATTACACATTCTGGTAACGTATGTGACAAATAATACATCACAGACTGTCTGTCTGCTTGTTAGTGTAATATCATTAATTACGTACATCTATCACCGACTATTATCTATTATTCCAATTAATTTACAGACAACACGTGCGCTGTTGTTTGTTGTTTTGATTTTTTCATCATTTGCAGGAGAGCTTTATAAAGTGCTGATTCTTACAATTGAATTGACCATATTGAAATTATTAAACTACTATGATTCTTTATAATACCAGATGTTGTGTTTGTGATTATAACTTTTGACAGTAGTGTATACATACATGCATACATACATACATACATACATACATACATACATACATACATACATACATACATACATACATGCATACATACATACATACATACATACATACATACATACATACATACATAAATACATATATACATACACACATAACATACATACATACATACATATATATTAAATGCCTTAAGTAAACTTCCTTTCATAAAGTGTTATTGTGCAATGAGTACTGTGATTGAGTTATTATACTTAATTTAATAACCTCACCCTGAAACCTTCCTAAACCCTAAAGCATAGGGCGGGGCTAATACTAGTAACACAGACTACAATATCCATGCACTCTACTATGTTTTTGTCTAAGATAGGAGATTAATGGAAAGCACTTGTATGTAGAATGCCTTAACCAACTATTATATATAGCTCTTCATTGATGATAAGCAATAACTTGTATACTCTTTAGATATCACTCATAATATCATATATATATGTATATTATTTTCTTCAGAGGCAACTGCAGCTTCAAATGCAGGAATGCAGACTTTAATTTTAACCAGACCTGGTAATACTGAACTGAATTCTCAACAGCTGATAAAATTTGAGACCATTAAAACATTTCATGATCTAACTCTTGTCCTTACAAAGGAAGAAGAGAATGACACTGTTAATTTAGACAATGATCAGAAGAAAATTACCAAAAAGGAATTTCAGGAGAAAAGTATTACTACAGTTAAGATTGATATATGAACTAATTGTAACAATGGTATGTACAGTGTTGTAATTTCTATACATATAGTAGTTTACTCATATGCTTTTTCTTACATATAGGTCTAATCTGCTCTCTCTCTCTCTCTCTCTCTCTCTTGAAACAATACCCACTAGTTCTGAAATATTTGTTCACATTGTTTGTTTAATTTGGCACACCAAGTTTTATTATAGTCCTCAATTTGAATAAAAAGTTATAGTAAAATTTTTTTTTCATAATATCTCATAAGTAATACAATCACTATTCAGTATATCACACATATCATATGATATGATATGTATAAAATAGGTACAACCACAATGACTTAATATCAGTTCAAGATGATATATACAGAAATTAAAGGATGAAGGAATAGAAAAAAGCAATGTTTACAAACTGTAGAAAATATTTTTGATGTGATAAACTTGTGCATTTCTGACAAAATTTAAATAGTTATTGACACCACAACTTCTGAGTTCAACTTTTTCCACAGCATCCCTTTTTAGGTGCTGGTTCATCTTGAATTATCTCCTGCCTTTGTCTCTGTTGTTCCTCTAATGACTATTATACAGAAACATAGATTCCATGGATACCAAAGTGGAAACTAGATCTAACAGCTATTTTTGTTCTATTTATTAGCTATGATTTGGCAAAGTGGAAATACATAGTTGACATTTTTTGTTAGCGAAAGGAATCAAAGTTGGTTCATAACAATTTGCTAGTTGTCCACATACAACCTATAGTTTTTATAGACTAAACATACATCCACTGTTATGTTAAGAAATTAAGATGTTCCTATTGCATTTCTTTTATGGTTGCTGTATACAAGTATTGATTAGCTGTTATTGTTTTGATTACCTTTT
>OY848925.1:925400-1151231 GCA_963693285.1 Xestospongia muta
CTTTGGTGTTAATTTAGCTCTTCTATTAGAGAGGCGTGGCTCTTGAGATTGTGACGATGGCTGTGTCAGTGTACGTCGTGGTTGAGGAATGGACTTGTAACCATAAGGATATGTCCTTTCGTCTCCCATTGTGAAATCTGCAGAGACAATAAGAACAATATACCACAAGTACAATGTTATCAGTATTACTACAATTACTTGATATCTGATAAATTTGACAAATTAGCAACTGGTAAGTCCCCTCGGTTTGCAATAGACTCAGACCGATATATAAGAGTCTTGTTCCCAAGCCGTATGAGTCAGCTGTTAAGCCACACCCCTAATCTGGAACGCTATTAAATTACTCTGACTTTCTCTAAAACGTCATTTGTCTTCTGCTGTATTACAATCTGACAAGTCTTTCCTCGACAAGGTGAGGATCTACTGTGATAAAGTAATTTTAGTATAAACGTTTATTGTACGCAATGGTTGTGTGTTTTTTATTGTTGCCTTAGTGAAGTGTCTTTTATGTATATATAGTTTGTGTACAGTATATTTACGACCATAAACATGGCTGGTACATCATTCGAATTATTTTTACTCGTAAATCGTCCATATAAGCTTCTATCTTTCTAATGGTATGTATTTATAAACAAGACTCTACATGTTTGGCACACAAGATTTATACTAGCAATCTACATTGTATTGAGTCTAAAGACACCCATACTAGTACTTTATACAAAAGGCAAATGTAACCCTTATTCTTCACATATGAGACGATCATTAATATAAATAGGTCTGTTTATAAGAGTCAAATTGAATGTGTGTTTAAATAAGTATATGTACATAATACTGATATATTATTGTGGTTTTTAAGTGTACATGTACACAATGGTTAATAAACGTGGAGTGGTCTATCATTGTGATTATTAAGTGTACATGTACATAATGGTCAGTAAATGTAGACTGGTCTATCATTGTGGTTATTAAGTGTACATGTACATAATGGTCAATAAATGTAGACTGGTCTATCATTGTGGTTATTAAGTGTACATGTACATAATGGTCAATAAATGTAGACTGGTCTATCATTGTGATTATTAAGTGTACATGTACATAATGGTCAATAAATGTAGACTGGTCTATCATTGTGGTTATTAAGTGTACATGTACATAATGGTCAATAAATGTAGACTGGTCTATCATTGTGGTTTTTAAGTATTAATAGATTCCTACAATTTCCTAGTTCTTATTTGCCAAGTTCCAAGCATGCCTAGCCATGATAGAAAGTAGAGGGAGAGAGGGAACAAGTTATAATAATTAACAAGATTAAATCACCTCAACCGTGTTAATACCTACTTGTGGATGTTAATTATATGTTAATTACAGGAATAATTATCAGAGGAAATAATTGTATTATACTGGGAGTTGGAAGGTGTTCAAAACAACAATATAGTCCTGTTTTGACAATAGAACACAAGCTTAGAAATTTATTATTATAATCTGTAACATCATGATAAACTAAATTATATTTATATTATATATTGTTACCATCCATTCAATGACTGATCTATCATTTATTCAGCCATTAAACTGTCCGTTTA
The DNA here is from genome assembly GCA_963693285.1 of Xestospongia muta. Lineage (NCBI taxonomy): Eukaryota > Metazoa > Porifera > Demospongiae > Haplosclerida > Petrosiidae > Xestospongia > Xestospongia muta. The sequence continues at coordinate 926,984 of OY848925.1, forward strand.
TTTATTTCCTTCTCAGTGAACAACAATGGCTACTCGAGCAACAGATAAAAAATATGACCACTTATTTCAATTATTATTATGTGGTGACAGCTCTGTTGGAAAAACCTGTTTTATATCCCGGTTTGCTGATAATGAGTTTAGACACACCCACATTAATACAATTGGTATGGCAACAGAAACAATGTTTAAGTAATGAATGTTGTCAGTAGAAATCATATATAATTAATGTATTGTAGGACATATATATATATATATACATATATATATATAATGTTATAATGTTTCTTCTAGAATATCTTTTATGTAATAACAAGGTTATTTCTTGTTGAGAAGCTAGTAATTTGTTTGTAATGATTTATAAGTGTAGCTATTTACATTGTGTTAGTAACATGTTATGTAGTAACATGGTACTAACACAATGTAATAATGGTGGTAAATGTTTCTGTTATTTTTGTCTTATTTTATTTGTGTGTTCATTCATTTTTTGTAGGTATTGATTTTAAATTGAAACTGTTTGCAATACGAGATAAAAAAATTAGACTACAAATTTGGTAAGAGAAACCATAATAAATTTTAATCTCTCTCTCTCTCTCTCTCTCTCTCTCTCTCTCTCTCTCTCTCTCTCTCTCTCTCTTAGGGACACAGCAGGCCAAGAAAGATATGAAACACTCACAGCTCAGTATTACAGAAAGGCACAGGTATAATCTTTGTACTTAACACTTGAATCCTTGTCATCATAATTCATTTGAATATGGTGCTGTGGTACTGTCACAAAGGAACCATGTGATCACATATGTCATGAATGCATTTTGCACATCTACTGACCACTAATATATCCCAGCTGTGTGTTTATATAATGTCAAATTTGTAATAACTTATTATAATTGTCTGTTAATATAATAAGAGTATATTTATATAAATACAATGAAGTGATAGTAGAGGTTACTTAAACAACATAATTACAAGGAGTATTATTAGTATATTTGCAAGTCTAGTCAGGGTTTAAAATATAGTTATAAATCTAGTCTGAGTCAGGTTAAAATATAGTTGCAAATGTTTCAGGTTAAAAATTTAGTCAGGTTAAAAGGTGCCGTCATGGACATGTTGATTTGATGGGAACTGTTTTATTATTATTATAAATTATGTAACATTTACAAAGAAGTATCATTAAGTGTGAGTATGTGATTATGTGTGAGTGTGTTCGTGTTGTGTATGGATAAACACCTCTTCATTAAGGAAGTACATTACTTACTGTGACTTGATGAGAATTATTTTAACTATGACAGAGATAACATTAAAAATATTGTCAAAGAAGTAACACTGAGTATGTTATATGACTTCTATAGTTGGAACTAGAACAGAACAAATACAATTATCAATACCAGACTATGATTATAAACTGTAAACACTGTCCTTAAATTAAGGACACATTCTCTATTATTTAGGACAGTAATTCACATTACATAATGTCTCTTATGTTTTATTATATACGTACAGGGTATTATTACATAATGTCTCTATGATTTATTATATTACGTACAGGGTATTACAGGGTATCATTACATAATCTCTCCATGTTTTATTATATATAATGTCTCTATGATTTATTATATACCTACAGGGTATTATATTAGTATATGATATCACCAGAGAGGAAACATTCAGAAACGTCACCAAATGGTTGAGAAATATAGAAGATGTATGTACACTTTTTTAAAATCTTAAACATATACATTTCTTTCTAGTTTATTCTTGTTGCCATAGTAACATATTACATGTATTGTATTTCATGTAGCATGGAGTCCATGGGGTTAAAGTTATTTTAATTGGAAATAAAGTTGATTTGGAGGCAGAGAGACAAGTTAGCACACGACGAGGACAGAAGGTACTGAATACAATAAATAAATTAATTAATGATTAATTAATTGATGATTAATTAATTAATGATTAATGGATGGTAATAAAGGTGAACTTAATGAGCTTTATAATATTTCTTTTTTATATTGCAGCTGGCCAATCAGCACAGTATCCAATTTTTTGAGACTAGTGCTTGGCAAAATATTAATGTTACAGAAGCCTTTACATGTATTGCTGAACAGGTGTTAGATAAGGTAGGTGTGGCCTTGGATTGTACATGCACTAATATAACAATGTGTACATGTTCTATTGAGATTTTAATAGTTGTTTTGTCTTTGACACGCACACAAGAATTTGTTAGTAATACTTCATTTATTAGCTAGTACAGTGACATGAATATTAATACAATCAATTATTATTATTTATAGACAAAATATTAGGGACCAAATACTAAACATGTTTACTAATTTATTGCAAAATCTTTAATATATATATATTATGTGTGTATATATATATATATATATATATATATATATACATACATAATATAAATATATATATATATATATATATATATATATATATATATATATATATATATAATATATATATATATAATATATATATATTATGTATATATATATATAATAGCAACATTGATTTTATTCTATAATATTTATATATTTAGGTAGAGGGTCAAAGCCAAAGCTCTCGGGATCGCTCTACATCAAAACTTGATAAGAAAGAAGAGGATAATGGAAAAATCAGATTACATGATACAACTAGTCCACAGGAGGATCGAAGTGGTCGTTGTTGTTAAGACTGTGATTATATTGCGATGTATAATTAATTTAATATCTTGTAATGAGGTGTTTGTTATTCATGTGCAATGTTTTTTAATGTACATGATGTTGTTATTAAATTTTAATATAAATGTTATTTTGTTCGTGCATACCAATTATCTTTTGTTGATAAAATGCATTATTATTGACGTTAATAAATACAATACAATGTATTAAATTATATGATAATAAAAATATTATTGGCAGAGTTTACAGTGCTGGTAAAAAAGCCATACTTTAATGTGAAATTAATACTATACCCTGGACCCCACACTCTAAACGCTAGACCCTAAACATATTAATTTTACATAAAAGTATGGCTTTTTACCGGCACTGTAGACACTGTGAATATTATTAGTGACCCTCAGATCAAATGCAATTATTAGATTAGTGTTGTATTTCTTTAGTTGGTGTATCTGGTATTACTGAAAAGCTTACATTTAATAGAAGGATGTTTATTACAATAATGTTAATAATGATGTTAGTGTTTTTATATGGTGCAACTGGAATACATGATCTGTTTACAAGTGGAACATCAGAAAGATGGTAAACAATAGAACATTATATTAATCACTAATCTTTGGTTTGAGGAAGAATGAATTGATCTTAAAGATTGTGTTGGCATCTCTCTCCCTTCTAAATCAGGCAGTATCATTAGAGAATGCTCCTTGTAATTAGCATAGCCTATTAATACTTCAATTATTAGTTTTGTTATCATATCAACATCAAATTATGTTGTAAATTGTATTCTATTATATTATTATTAACAAAATTTTAGTCTGATGTTGGTTCTTGGTTGATATCAGTATCATGTACTTCAATATGTTCCTCCGTTACTTCTGTTGTCTCTGTGTCTTCTATAGTGGTTTCCATTGATATCTTTTCTTTAGGGAAGTCATTAGATCCTGATTGCAAGGGTCCTTCTCCTACATCTTGTTTAGAGATATTGTTAGATCCTGATTGCAAGGGTCTTTTCTCTATATCTTCTTTAGTAGCATTGTTAGATCCTGATGTCAAGGGTCCTCCTTCTCGTACTTGGACATTGTTCGACACTGATTCCAAGGGTTCACTTTCCATTACACTAGTATCTGTTCTAACAGCAGGAGGACCTCGATATCCTCTTCGTTTAGGTACCACACCCAATTCAATGAGAGCGTAACAAGCATCAATGATTGTGGTTTCAACATTTCGTGGCTGAATCCCAAGTTCTTCTTTCATTCTCTCGTTACTAAAGGTGATAGTTTTTCCAATAGTACTGTATATCATACGGACAGTGGGTTCAAAAAAACTCAGTAACCATACACCGGGTTTGGGAATGGACCACAAGGGAATTTTATATCCCTGAGGACCAAATTCTCGTGACATCACTTCAGCCATTTCTCTCATTGAACGATTCTCAGCTGTAATAATGAAACGGTCTCCTGTTGTTCCTGATTTTTCCATGGCAGCAATTTGAGCTTTAGCAACATCTCGAACATCTACTAATGGTAAGTTAATATTAAGAAGAACTGGAATCTCATTTGATATGATTTTCTTAACAGATGATAGTGAAGTCGATTCTGTAGTTGCTACTGTCAGAGGTGGTCCAATAACAACAGATGGTTGAACAGTAATTAATTCAAATTTTTTATCATCTTCTAATTTGTCCAGAAAGTACCATGCTTCTTTCTCTGCACGGATCTTACTCTTTTCATAGGCTGGTAGGCCATTCTCTGCCCTCCAATCATTCTCAGTATAAATATGTCCTTCTACTCCATAAAGACCACCAGAAATGGCTGCCAGTGAACTAGTGAGAACGACGCGTTTAACTGTCCCAGCTTTAACGCAAGCTTTGAGAACATTCAAAGTACCTTCTACTGCAGGACGAATGAGTTGATTTTCATCTTGTGGAGCACTTGAGGGTAAAGGGGAGGCAACATGGTAGACGTGGGTACATCCCTTAACAGCTTCTTTCCATGACTCTTCATTTAAGAGATCTGCTTCCACTAGCTCAAGAGGATAAGTAGCATCAGGTACTAGATCTTGTAGAGGTTTGACTTTAGCTTCATTCTTGAGACTACGGACAGTACCTCGTACTTTAACTTGTCCTCCAGTAAGTAACTGTTGGATAATATGAGTGGCTATAAAACCAGAGGCTCCTGTTACCAGTACTTGAGGGATAGTGATAGCTTCAGCAGCCATTTGTATGTTAATTTTTGTGTCATGTGATCACTGGCTCTGTCTATGAATTAACTTACTAAATATGATACCATTTAAAAACTGAAGTACAGAAATATGCAACAATTTAAAATAATAAAGATTAACTTATGTAAATTGAAGATAAACCAACAACAGCAACAGAAACAATAACAACAACAAAAGCATGGGTCTCAGTCCTCCTCAGAGGAACTGGTATCAGTCCTCCTCAGAGGAACAGGTCTCAGTCCTCCTCAGAGGAACTGGTATCAGGCTCATATATTGGTGGTGGTCTATTAGTATTAATAAATAAGTCACTCTCATCTTCTGATTCTTGTTCTTGATCACTGTCAGATCGTGTTATCTCAATATCACTTCTATCTCTATAGAGAAATAAAGATTATATACACGTTAATGAACCAGCTGTCAATTATATGAAGTAGGAATACTCTTTTACAATAGTGCAAGCTACTTTGATAATATGAAGCAATAGAGATAAAATATATACATTATATCACTTACCTTGTCTTCTCTCCATTTAACACAGAAGAGTGCTTTTGTGTTTTCTTGTCTTGGAAAGATGAAGGCCTAGAGAAAAAATCCTTTTAACTGTATTTTATCCTCATTTATTTTACCATTTATTTTCATCTTTCAAATGTTTAATTTGCATTGGATAAAGAATGTGAATAATTTCAGCTTGTACTTTATTGCCTTCAGTAATTGGCTCCACAATTACAAAATCACCTAAATAACGGACCATTATAAAACAACAGAACTTAAGCTTAGTTTTAATAACTATTAATAACTTTAATAACTAGTTAATACCTACCTCTTTTGATCCAAACATTACGCCTGAATTTTTTTGGCATACTAACTAGAAACATTCTCCCATCAGGAGTCTCTGCTTCGTGAAGATTGTTGCCTCGACCACCAAGAATCTAGGAAGGAAAATTCAAGTGTTTGAATGGGTGTGGCTACTTAATTTGATCCAATCTGTACCCTAACAATTATTGAGTTAAAGATACAATCTACTCTATCATCTCTTACTTTAACTATTAGCTGATCTCCTAGTGGTTCCACTAATTCCTCTAACACTTCCTTAGTAACGTGTTTTCTCTTAGTAACGCGCGACATGACGAACAAAACGAGAATCTGGTCGTCTCACTCTGCTTCACTGGTCTTACACAAGTATTGCACAACAATGATGACATTAATTAATGATTTATGACTACCCATGGCGTGTGAATTAGACACACCACTCGGTGTAACTCGAGTTGACAAGTCTACTCGAGAAAACCAAGTGGAGAACAAAGGAAGCTTGGAGAACTTGGATGGAAACAATGTAAGAGATTTTCGTAGAGATCTCAACTCACGAGGTCGAAGCAGCAATTTAAAGAAGGCGTGGTCGTAATTGACACGCCCTCGATCACTGTCTTGTTTGAAAGCAGAGCATTCGCAAGTAAGGAAATCTTTACAATCCAAGTAGTAGGTAAAAACAACTGCTTTCTGTCCTAGGTATAGCATCATGTCTAGCACAAGCCAAAAACATCGCAATTTCGTTAGTGAGCCGATGGGAGAGAAACCTGTCACTGACCTTGCTGGTATTGGTGAGGCTCTTGGCGGGAGACTCAAAGATAGAGGTTTCGACAAAGCTTACGTTGTCTTGGGGCAGTTTCTACTGCTCAAGAAGAATGAAGAGCTCTTCAAGGTTAGTTTTATAGTCTGCTATTCAATCCTTAAAGCCTCAGACCAGGAACAGTGTTGTCTTGCATGCTATATCCATCAGTTTGAGAGGAGATAAGTCTGGTTGCAATTGAAGTTATGCATTTAATATGTGATGTTGTTGATGGTGTCATCAAACTGAAAAAGATGGTATTATGAATTTGATGTCTCGTTATAATAAATCAATAAAATACACAAAATTTAGACTTATTTTTTAAAATAAGTTCTTTTTTTAGGATTGGCTAAAGGACATATGTGGAGCTAATTCTAAACAGAGTGGTGATTGTTATAACTGCCTTGCCGAGTGGTGTAGAGCTTTCCTGTGAAATCTAGTTCTTCTATTATGCTTAACTTAAAATAGCTATACCAACTTGTAATGACTTACTCTAGTATATCATAGTACTCTAGTGATATTTTATCTTATCAGGTAGTAGTTAGTGTTGAGTTAGCCTTTTCTAAATATACATGTGTCACTTAAAAAATGATGGTCCATTTTGTTAGGTCATGTTTAAAATGTTTCATATTCATAATTTTGTTGTGAAAATGATAAGAATGGTTCCTATTATGTAAATCGTCATTTTATGAAGACAATCCATTGGATGGATTTTTGAGGGATCTCAATTAGATATAACATGTTCTGGTGATCATAATATTCTTGATCTTGTATGGATATCCACTTTTCTCACTGAATATTACAGATATAATATATTGCAAGTACTGTAACATTTCACAGCAGGTTTACTTGTCGGCCCCTTCCTTTTTTTCGTGTTTTTGATAAGCATATTCTTGTTATGATTTCACTATGTCTAACAGAAATGAAAGTCCCAAGCTGTGAATATGTAATTATATTGGTAATGTTCACTGTTAAAATTAAATACCATAGCTAAGGAATATTGATAAACAAAGTAGAATAAATGTCATTGTGATCTTTATGAATGGATTAAAGATTGACGCCGTCTCATAACTTCAACAGCTGCAATACCCTATCAATGAGAGTCAAAGTGAATGTATTAAGTAATCCAGTTAAATAATACAATTTATAAATTCTGTATGTGTAGTTACTTACTCTTCTGATGTCATTGAAATCTTCCATAATGTCCATATCACGTAACATGTAAACAATATAAGGTCGTAAAAATGGTTAAGGAACTAAGGACCATTTAATCTATCTGTCCATTTTTACATTCATCCATCCATTCATCTATCTCTATCCATCCATTAAATATATTATGTAACTAGGATATCTGTCACAGTAACTGGTTTTTTACGTTTCTCAAGGAGTAAAAACTCTCCAGATGTTTTTGACTTTCTCTTACGAGATGTGGTCTCTAAAAGAGAAAATAAACGAAACACTATGATGTCATGATGACATCATGCACTCACCAGCTGACATTTCTGATAATATTTCTTCCTCTTCAAGTCGTTGTATTCGTTCTTCTATTTCAGCTGTCATTTTCATTTTTAAAAGGTCAATTCCCTCCTAAAAAAGAACACACAAGTCAACACAATTCTAAATTATAATTATGATATGAGTAGTAGTTATGTTAATGAATTATAAATATTATTACAGATCTTACTTCCACATCAAGTTCAGATGAGTGAACTTCTTGTTCAAATTTGTTTTGTATACTTAATTCCTACAACAAAACAATAAACAAATAAAGGAATGAATTAATTCTTCACTTACTTTACACTTTAATATTAAATCTAATGAGTATGAAAGTGAAGAAGTGTGTGTGTGGAGAGAGAGAGAGAGAAGAAAATGAACACTCGAACAGATAATCATTTACATATACCTGAAGTTACTAGTCTTTTTTCCTTCATCTCAGACAGTTCTTTCATTGGATTTGTATACTCGGGAGCTGAATCTAGTTAGAGTAACCAATTAACACAAGAAACATTGAGATATACGAGTATTAAATGTAACTGAGATAATATTGATGAATTCTTACTACCTTCAGCTAGTAAGTTCATCTTTAGTTCAACATCCTGCATTCTCTCTTTGTATAATCTATACAGTGAAAAGATTGAAACAATGTCCATTATATGTAATAACTCACAATTCTTTTAACTCTGAGAACTGGTGTTCCAAGTGACTCATGTCGTCAAGACAACGACTCTTTCTTCTTTCTGACTCTCCCTCATCATCTATGGATGTACTAATAATAAGCTACCCCGCCCCTCAATTAAGATATATTAAACATAATTGTGAAAGGAAAAAAATGTAATTATTAATATGATCGAAGTGTCTACATGTCCGGTAAAAAAGCCATACTTTAATGTGAAATTAATACATTTAGGGTGTAGGGTCCAGGGTATAGTAATAATTTCACATTAAAGTATGGCTTTTTTACCGGACCTGTAGACACTGCCTAATATAATGATAAAATGGGTGTGGCAATAAGATTCTAACAACTTAAATACAATATTTTAAGGCTCTAATTTACTCAGTAGCTATGTCCAACCACAATGTCCTAGCTGAATTAAGAGCTCTATAAGTTTTAAAACTGTGTCATCAACTAATGCCAAGTCTGTACTATGCATTAAAGTTATAAGGATTATAATTAGGAGCATAATAAGCAACTAAAGGTAAAGAAATTGTGATACCAATACATTGGCTTAAGAGTATTCTACCACGAGTTATCTATGATGAGTGTTGTACCACTTTACATGAATAGGAGTCTTCTTCAGAAGCTGATGACTCTTCTTCTTCTCCCTTGTTTTCTTTACTAGGAGTCTCGTGATTTGATCCATTTCTTGTGCTAGGCATTGGTTGTTACAGGGAACACAGTTTGAGACGCTCTCTGAATTGGAGGTGTGTATTGTATATGGGTGTGCTCCTATTAATTAATGAATGTTATTGGAAGGGTCTGGGACGCATGAAACCACTCGCGGGAAATTTAATTGAACACGTGGTCTACTACTGAAGAATGCCTCCCAGACGAAAGAGAAAAGCTGCAGACGACGCCAATGACGAAACAGATGGTGCTGTGATGGCAAAGATGGCCAAGAAAACCAAGGAAGGTAAAGGAAAAGGTGCTCCCAAGAAATCAGGTCCATGGAAGATGCCACCCCCTATCCCTAGTGGAGAAACATTAACAGATTTTAACAAGAAGCAATGGGTGTTGGGTGGGTCTGTTGGTAAAGGAGGATTTGGAGAGATTTATATGGCTACTCCATCAGGAAAGAGTACAACAGACAAGACATCTCAATATGTTATCAAAGTGGTGGGTGGAGTTTATTCTATACACAGACAATCTGTATCTAACCTCTAACATTTCTTAGTGACCTACCTCATAACTAGTATTCCTGTTCTCTAAACAATAGTAATTTAATTATATTAGTTGTAGTCATGTAAATTTGTAGTGCTTTTGGCATAATCTTTTAATATGAGTTACCATGTAATGATAGCATTGTCTATCATTGTGTGTTATTAGTCATTGTTATATTAAGTAATACTCCAGTTCTACATTATATAGGAACCTCATGAGAATGGCCCTTTATTTACTGAACTATCCTTTTATAGAAGAGCAGCCAAAGCTGAATCAAGTAAGCCCTTTATTGTTTTGCTACTGTGAAGTAACAACACTAACAACATTGTGTGTATATATGTTTTATGCTACATGAGTTTTTTACTTGTTGTTGTACTATCTTTTCTTATTTTTAGTCAATGATTGGATTAAAAGCAAAAAGTTAAATTATTTAGCCATTCCGAAATATATTAGTTCTGGAGCTCACACAAGAGAAAAAGTAGACTATCGTTTCATGGTGATGGAAAGATTTGGAGAAGATATTGAGAAACTGTTTTGTAATGCTGGACGCCAGTTTGGAATGAAGACAGTCTGTTATCTGGCACTAAGACTTGTAAGAAAAATGAACATGTAGACATTTGGATGGATGGATGGTGACCAACAGCTATGTGCAGACTGATGTATAAATAAAGTATAAATAACCTATTGATAAACAAGCGGTAACTACTATTTTTTATTTTCTTTCCTTAAGTTGGAAGCTTTAGAATATCTTCATGAGTCTGAGTATGTCCATGCTGACATCAAAGGCTCTAACCTGCTTACTGGATATGAACCAGCCAACAAACACAAGGTTAACTCACATCAGTTCTTATATCGTCATGGAAACTACATGGATGATCTAATGAACTACCTTCTCTTTAATTACTGCTCTAGGTATATTTGGTAGATTATGGTCTGGCATATCGGTATTGTCCTGACGACCAACATAAGGAGTATAAACCAGATCCACGACGATGTCATGATGGCACTATAGAGTTCACTTCCATAGATGCACATGATGGAGCAAGTACGATGAAATTTAACTTTTTGTAAAATAATTATTATCCAAAGAAACTACATAATTTATCTTATTATTTATTTACTTGTACGTTGCATTTTCTCTCTCAAAGACCCATCTCGTCGAGGTGATCTGGAGATTCTTGGGTATTGTTTATTACAGTGGGCATGTGGGCGTTTGCCATGGGAAGATCGTCTGGAGGATAAACCTAAAGTAGCTACTTTAAAGAAAAAGTATATAAAATATTATAAAAACAAGTATACTAGCATACTTTTACTTATAGATACAAAGAAGCTAACATCAAGGATCTTATGAAGGCATGTTTTAAAGATCAACCTGTACCAGGTTGTCTTCAGAAATATATGGAAATTGTGTACAAATTGAGTTATGAGGAGAGACCAAAATATAACGATTTAAAGAAATTGTTTGCAAAGGAGCTCAGTGATATGGGTATGAAAGATGACAAAGTTGGAATAGATTGGATTGAGGGAATCAAAAAAGTAACTAGTCCCAGAAAAAGAAAGGTGAGTGTAATAAATTTATATAAGAATAACAATTTAAGATGCAAAACTGCGCAGTTAAAAAATGGCATAATTATTTTTTAAAGTGTGTCAGTGGCAATGTGACTTTGCATTCTGCTTCATCATAGCTTATTTTTTTTTATCAGAGACAACCTGAGCCTGTAAAATCGAAACCAATTGAAGTGGATTCTTCCCCAGAACCACCACAAGTACAAGACATACCAAGTCCTCCAAAGAAAGCACGAGTGTCTCCTAGAAAGAAAGCAGAAATAGCTTCACCTGTAAGACAGTCCAGAAGACTGGCCAGTAAACGAGAGGTTTTATCACCACAATCTCCTAGTCCTAAAACTAAAAGAACTGTCAAAGCACTTCCTAAAAAACCAATATCCCCTAAAGGAAAGAAAAAACAAACTACATCATCCCCTAAAGGAAAGAAAAAACAAACTACGTCATCCCCTAGTCCTAAGAAGAAAACCAGACCGCCTGTAAAGAAAAAAGCTCCAAAGACCAAGAAAAGCAAGACAGTTACTTTTGATCAAGTGGATGCTCCTATTGAACTAGATGTCTCATCTAATGATGATGATGATGACAGAATGAAGGATGAATCTGATATTATTATCATTGGAGTACAACCATCATCTGATAGTAAACATAAAGAGGTTTCAAATGAAAGGATTGCTTCCAACATTGTTCCTGAATTTCAGGAGTCTGACTCACTATGTCAACATGGCAAATCTGTTTTGAACCAAGAAACTGGTTCTACCATTATTCCTGGACTTCAGTCATCATCTAATGGAACTTGTTCTAACAAAGAAAAGGTCTCAGATGATCCTAGTGGCTCTGATATTATTCCTGGACTCCAAAAAAATACTTCTAAGACAAAAGCTTCTCCTGTCTCAAGTCAAGATACTAGTTCTACCATTATCCCTGGACTTCAGTCATCATCAAATGATAGTTACTCCAGCAACAAAAAGCTCTCAAGTGATTCTGACATTATTCCCAGAGTCCAACGAACTAATTCCAAGGGCAGAGATACTCCAGTCTCAGACCAAGAAACAGGTTCTACCATTATTCCCGGACTCCAACGAACTAATTCCAAGAACAAAGATACTCCAGTCTCAGACCAAGAAACAGGTTCTACCATTATTCCTGGACTGCAACGAACTAATTCCAATAGCAGAGATACTCCAGTCTCAGACCAAGAAACTGGTTCTACTATTATTCCTGGACTTCAACGAACTAATTCCAAGAGCAGAGATACTCCAGTCTCAGACCAAGAAACTGGTTCTACCATTATTCCTGGGCTTCAGTCATCATCAAATGGTAATTATTCCAACAACAAAGAGCTCTCAAGTGGCTCTGACATTATTCCTGGACTCCAACGAACTAATTCCAAGAGCAGAGATACTCCAGTCTCAGACCAAGAAACTGATTCTACCATCATTCCTGGGCTTCAGTCTACCAATCCTTCTCAAGGACGAAAAAGGAAGGCTATTTCTGGTACATCAAATCAAGTAGATAGCTCTGATATTATTCCTGGTGCACCCAATAATATTATTCCTCAAGGTTATTATCCTTCTGAACTTGGTTATGGTGGTGAAACATTTGGATCAGTTGCAGCTAAGAAAAAACAAAAGGTTTGTCAAATAAGACTAGAATTAATTCTCTATATTTAATTAAAGGAAATTTGTTATTGTTGTTTTATTTTTCTTCAGAAAAATGCTCAAGATGACTGACTAGAACAAGATCATGTATTTTTCTTTGCTATCATACTTTAATTTTAGTCCTCAGTGTAAACATGATTATTGTAATAAGTATGTTATTGTTCTTATTTCTTAATGTTTAGTAAAAATTTAAAATAATACATTATAATATCGTGTTGCATGAACAAGTGAAACTAATAGTGGCAATAACTATTACTTAATTGTGTTATAACACTATAATACACATGCTACCCTTTTACCATAGTGACCATTTAAATTATAACTGCCACTATTCTAATTTAAGCATGTGTATTATAATGTTATAACACAATTACCACCATAGCCATCATTGTCATTGTCTTTTGTGGATAGTTTTTGGCCATTATGATATGCAAGAGAGTCTCCTGCAGTACCACTATATCCAGATACATGGAGAGTATAATCAGTGGTAGAACTACCTATGTAAAAGGTAGAGTAACTTGCATATGCAGTGTTACTGATTTTATCTCTCATATCATCTCATAATTTTATGGATACATCACTGTTTGCTAAGCGATAAAGTTTACTCAGTCCTAGCCAATACTCTCCTGAGGTATTGCCAAAACTATGAACATAATCAGCCCAATTGAGATAGAAGTCAACAGAGCCATCCATTCTTCTTTGAAAGACAGTCCATCCACCACCATCTGTCTTCATGTCACAATAGGCCTATACAATGTATAGAATGTGACTACTTAATAATAATTATTATACCTTAAAAGGTTCTAAAATATTTGGTTTAAGCAAGTAGACAATGTTATTATATTATCATTATATATTATTATAATAATTATTATTATTAATACAATTGTGTTTTTAATGTCAAACTTTTTTTAAAAATAGCAATTCAATTCACAATAACAGAAAACAGTAAATTATATTAGTCAGTTCTATGTATAAACCTCCTTTAGAAGTCACTGTATTAGTAGACACGGCGAACTTTCATTGCTACAAATGGTAGCGAATAGTAATCTGTTCCTTTTAATGTGTACCAAGTAATTCCTTTACCAAATGTACCATGACCATTGTATTTACCATTTAAGTTGGACTGATGGCAAGATTTATACCACCATGCACCAGTGAATTCGATGGCACAATTATTACTGCTACCCCAATTTCCTGGGTCGTTGTCATTGTCTTTGGTAGTAAATTTCATGAGGTTATGATATGTAAGAGAGTCTCCAGCAGTACCACTATATCCAGATACATGGAGAATATAATCAGTGGTAGAACCACCTATGTAAAAGGTAGAGTATTTAGCATAGAAAGTGTTATTATCTCTATCTCTCATATCAACTCGTAGTTGTGTAGATACACTTCCATTAGCTAAACGATGGAGTTTACTAAGTCCTAGCCAATACTCTCCTGAGATATTTCCAAAACCATGGATATAATCAGCCCAATTGAGATAGAAGTCAACAGAGCCATCCATTCTTCTTTGAAAGACAGTCCATCCACCACCATCAGTCTCCATGTCACAATAGGCCTATATAAAGATATATAGTAAATATGAAATAAATATACTACAGCTGACCTCAAATGGAGTCCCTCCATCAGGATTGATAAGATATACACCACTGATAGTAGTACCTACCTCATACCAGGACTTACAATCAAGTAGAGGCACAATAGCTATACCATATAATGAAATACATATGACACTATATAGTTGAGATTACCTGGACATGACTTAGGTCTTGTTGGTGGACAGAAAAGTATCTTTTTCCTTCCCTTTTCTTCCAAACGTAATGTCTTTCTATAGTTACCAATTTGACAGCAGTATTGGTCATATAAAGAGGCTCCATGTTGCTCCATGTTACAGTCAGCCATACAGTGAGAGTATCCCTGTCCTACACTAGTAATATCAGGAGTTAGTAACATTAATACTAACAAGAAGATAGACATAGTCAGAATTGTCATGAAGATGAGTCTCTGTTGATAATAAAGTGGTATATTACTACTGACTTCCTATTTTCAGTAGATAACTTACTCTATAGTAACATATGGTATGTCATGTATGTTAACCACACTAACTTAGTAATGCATTTTTCGACAACAAATAGAGTATGTTGATTCCTCTTTGTTAAAAAATTACACTAGTAATATCAGAAGCTAGTACCAACAAGAAGATAGCCATTGTCCAAGTAACTAGAAATGGCTCTCCTTAGACTGAGTTACTAACTTATATATAATATTACTAATGTGAGGTTTGTTACTATGGAATTTATACCACACACATGCCATTTGAGTCACTTGTTAAAATGCATGAACTGTTCAATTCCATAGTAATTAGTATCTAAACAGTTTATATAGTTAATACTTGTTAATGTATTTTGTAGGCACAATATAACCATCCATCTTAAAAGTGAATCAGGAATGCTATACACTGTTCAGGCTAACTATGAATATGTATATGTAGGTTCCTCTGAAAATCAATCATAAAAAAAGTTTAATTAACTGTTCATCATTAAGCCTGATGAATTTTCATCTCAGTTAATAGTAGAGAATATTCCCATTTCCTCTAAATCCAACCCAATAAACTCCTTGGCACATTGATAATCATCATAGTTACCATTTAAGTTTGAATATGAACGTACTCTGTACTACCATCCACCAATTCTTATAACAGCACAATTACCACCATATTGATCGTTGTCATTGTCTTTAGTGGAGAGTTTTTGTAGATTGTTGTAAGACAATGAATCTCCAGCAGTACCACTACATCCAAAAAAGTGGAGAGTATAATCAGTGGTAGAACCACTTCTGTAAAAGATAGAGTAACTGGCATATATGCACTATTACCATCTTTATCTTTCATACTTTATTATGTTATAATACTATTAATGCACATACTACTCTGTATCATTAAACATTAACAAGACATGATAGAAATGGTTTCAATGGTGCCTAATGGTGTTTGTTCAATTGCTATATGGTGCCCAATGGTGTTTGTTTAAGCGCTATTGGGCACCATAGAAATAGTTTATATGGTGCCCAATGGTGTTTGTTTAAGCGCTAAAAGTTAGCGTGTGTTAAAGCTCTGATAATATTAAATATATTATTCCCAGAGTCCAACAAACTAATTCCAAGAGCAGAGGTACTCCAGTCTCAGACCAAGAAACCAGTTCTACCATCATTCCTGGGCTTCAGTCATCATCAAGTGGTAGTTATTCCAGCAACAAGGAGCTCTCTCATGTGGTCCTGGCATTATTCCTGGACTCCAGTAAATATTGTGTTACTGACATGTACAACAAATTGTAATCACATGTAATAACTCTATCTCTAATCTTTTCATCTTATATAGTCATGACCAAACTGTGTAAAGCAGAGTTGTGTAAATTCTAATTTCATCTCACTGTTTAGATGTTTGTTATATTGATGCTATAAGTATGAATTGTTGTTTCTTACACATCAGAATGACCTTTTAAGTTTGAATATGGGCAAAATTTGTATTACATCAGCATTCTGTAACTGTTCTTTGCAACAAACTTCATTAAATTCTCCTATCTTTAACATTGCAAACCTTTAATTAGTAAATGTATGCAACAACACCAACATCATCAAAAAATTTTAGAACAGTTTTTCCAATTGTATTCTTGTTTCAATTATATACTCTACCACTCAATGTTGTTATCAACTGAACATATTGTATTTTATTAAAACTACAAAATCAAATATAAAATGGGAACAACAGTAATTATTACAACAATTTCTCTTTTGTACTAATATACTGCTATTACAAGACTAGATACTACTACCACTAAACTAGTACAATTATTAAGTGTTGCATTAGACACGACGAACTTTCATTTCTGTAAATGGTAAGGAGTAATACCAACCTCTCCAGGTCTCCCAATTTATTCCATAATGATTTCTGTCATCACCATAGCGACCATTTAAATTAGAATAGTGGCAGTTATAATTCCACCATGCACCATATGTGACTGCACAATTACCACTATAGCCATCATTGTCATTGTCTTTTGTGGAAAACTTTAGGTCATTATGATATGCAAGAGAGTCTCCAGCAGTACCATTATATCCAGATACATGGAGAGTATAATCAGTGGTAGAACCACCTATGTAAAAGGTAGAGTAACTGGCATATGCAGTGTTACCATCTTTATCTCTCATATCAATTCGTAGTTTTGTAGATACACTCCCATTAGCTAAACGATGGAGTTTACTAAGTCCTAGCCAATGTTCTCCTGATAAGTTTCCAAAACCATGAACATAATCTGTCCAGTTGAGATAGAAGTCAACAGAGCCATCCATTCTTCTTTGAAAGACAGTCCATCCACCACCATCAGTCTCCATGTCACAATAGGCCTATATAGAAACATGTAGTGAAATATTAGAATAAGTATACTACAGCTGACCTCAAATGGAATCCCTCCATCAGGATTGATAAGATACACACCACTGGTAGTAGTACCTACCTCAAACCAGGTCTTACAGTCTAGTAGAGGCACAATAGCTATACCATATAATGAAATACTTATGACACTATATAGTTGAGATTACCTGGACATGACTTAGGTCGTGTTAGTGGACAGAAAAGTATCTTTTTCCTTCTCTTTTCTTCCAAATGTAATGTCTTTCCATAGTTACCAATTTGACAGCAGTATTGTTCATATAGAAAGGGTCCATGTTGTCCCATGTTACAGTCAGCCATACAGTGAGAGTATCTCTGTCCTTCACTAGTAATACCAGGTGTTAGTAACATTGATACTAACAAGAAGATAGCTATAGTCAAAATTGTCATGGAGATAAGTCTCTGTTGATAATGAAGTGGTATATCAATACTGACTTCCTATTTACAGTAGATAACTTACTCTACAGTAATAATGCATGGTATGTTATGTATGTTAATCACACTAACTGATAATGAAGTGGTATATCAAAAAGCATTTCGTTACCACAGTTTCATCAATATGATGTAAACCCATTCTAAGTTGCTACAAGGCCAACTATAGTGTATCTAATATGCATAAAGCCAACTAGTTGCATCTACAACCACATTTCTTTTACATCCACTTTGCTATAGTAATTGAATCATGGCTTCAATTGAAGCAATAAGCAGATTCGGTTTCAACTGTTCCTAATCCAATTAGTTAAGTTGAAATAATATCTATCTCTTGCTCATAGCTTCAATTACTAGACATAAACTACAAAGAGTACCTTTTGGCTTCTAGTTGACTTTATACATATTGAGTTAGACCAGTTTTGGCTTTGTGGTAACTCAATATTGGGCTTACATCATATTAATGAAATTATGGTAACAAAGACAATGGTTGAAATGACAAAATGCTATTTTGAGTGTACCACCATGCACCAGTCCAGTCCACAGCACAATTACCACCACTATATTGATCACTATCATTATTTTAGTAGTAAACTTCATGAGGTTATGATATGTAAGAGAGTCTCCAGCAGTACCACTACATCCAAAAAAGTGGAGAGTATAATCAGTGGTAGAACCACCTATGTAAAAGGTAGAGTAACTGGCATATGCACTAGAACCATTTTTATCTATCGATTTTACTAAGTCCTAGCCAATAATTTAACCATTACATCAGCATCAATTACATTGAATATAAGGTAAATTTTATATCAAAATCACACAAATACATATACAATGTTTAAAAAATGGATTAGTACTAGTCCATCAATTTTAGATTACAAATTTTAAGCGCTCTTTTTATCAACGGCGTAATTTCATCTCAACAAATGGCAAAGAATATGTAACTCCTTTCCAATGCGACCAGTTAATACCTTTGCCATGTGTGTCATCACCATAACGACCATTAAGGTTGCAATGATGATGTCCATTATGATACCACCAAGCTCCAGTCCAACTGATTGCAGGATTATAGCTGGCATTATCATTGTCATTGTCTTTAGTAGTGAATTTTCTTAAGTTGTGAGGTTCAAGAGAGTCTCCAGCAGTACCACTATATCCAGATACATGGATAGTATAATCAGTGGTAGAACCACTTATGTAAAAGGTAGAGTAACTGGCATATGCACTGTTATCATCTTTATCTCTCATATCAACTCGTAGTTTTGTAGATACACTCCCATTAGCTAAACGATGAATTTTACTAAGTCCTAACCAATGTTCTCCTGATAAGTTTCCAAAACCATGAACATAATCAGTCCAGTTGAGATAGAAGTCAACAGAGCCATCCATTCTTCTTTGAAAGACAGTCCATCCACCACCATCAGTCTCCATGTCACAATAGGCCTATACAATGTGTAGAGATGACACATCATGTTTGTTTAAAACAATGTTGTACCTTAAATGGCGACATGTTGTCAGGTTTGAGGGAATAGACTCCACTTTTATTTTGTCCCTTTCTCAAAGCATCAAGACAGTCCAGATAATGTACTTCAGGAGTAGTAGGTGGATCATCAACAAAACAAGTACAGTTGTATTTTCCTTTCTCCTTTAGTTCTCTGCAAGTACAAGATAGATCTTGTCCTTCCTCATATTTAGCTTTACAACTATAGAGTTTGTCTGTACGAAATGAATTTAATATAACTCATAATAGGAAATAAACTTGTATATAAATTGTACAGGTTTTGTACATATACTTTACCTTCTGGTGGACAGTTTGCTATCACACTGCAGACAGCAATAGCTAGAAAAAGAATGATGTTGAGTTTCATCTCTTCTTTGAAGTTAACACCTCAATCAATGCAACTTACCTTAAAGCTTCAGTCAACCCTTTATATAGGGAAGAATAGGACCTCCCAGTTATACCCTAGTTCCTTGAAGGTCATCTAAACATCTGCTTAGTCACCCTGTCAACTGTTCAATACAGACATAATGACAGACACCTTACATCTTTGATGTAGTAGTAACATTAAAATATATGATGACTCAGCTTGATTTTACCAGCAACAACTTGTTTATTGTTGTAATTATTTCCTCTAGAGTAACCACCTCAGTATTAATGTAGCTGACTCATTATGTTATAGGTCAGAGGTTATTAACAAATGGTTTTTTATAGATCTTAATCATGTATGGAGTGAATGACAACTTCTTGTTGTCACATAATGTCAATAACTAGCCAGAACATTAAGGGATTAATCATAGCATTGAATGCTAGATTGTTAAGGGTAGAGTTCATAATATAACAAAGTGATCGTTGACTGTTTGCTAGGAAGAGAAATTTCCTTGTATACTTATAATAAAGACCTTAAATCACCATATCTTATGGATCTGTTGGACAAATTGATGTCACACTACAAATGTAAACAGCAATAACTAGAAGAAGACCTATGTTCCTTTTTACCTTCATTTATTAATAATTAGATTGGTACTTTAAAGAATAATATGATGTGTTTTGAGACACTTGAACAATCTCTAGGATGGACTCTCTAAATGCCAGATCATCCATTCATTGTCTTTGGATCTTAGTCATATTTTTATCTTATATATGGATAGTAAAGTAAATGTTGATTTAATGACATGTCAGATGTTT
This sequence comes from Xestospongia muta, assembly GCA_963693285.1. Classification (NCBI taxonomy): domain Eukaryota; kingdom Metazoa; phylum Porifera; class Demospongiae; order Haplosclerida; family Petrosiidae; genus Xestospongia; species Xestospongia muta. The sequence goes on from OY848925.1 coordinate 947,641, forward strand.
ATAGTTATAACGATGTTCCTCTAGAATAACCAGCTTAGTATTGTTATTGCTGACTCTTTATCTTGTATAGGTCAAATTTAAATATTATTGCCTAATTGTCTTTTTTAATAGATCATGATTATCATGAATTTTCAAAGAACAACAAATATTTGTTCCAATAACACTTTTGATTGCCCTTTTATATAGGGAAGAATGGAACTTCCCAATTGTACCGTATTTCCTTGAAGGTCACCTGAACATCTACTTAGTCACCACGTTACCTGTTCAATATAGACATGATGGCAGACACCTTATTTCTTTGATGTAGTAATAACATTAGAATATATGATGACTCAGCTTGGTCTTATCAGGAACATGATGACTTTTGTTGTTGGTACCTTATTACATTTGCTCTTACATGTGAGTAACTAAGTGCTTACTCATTAGAGGTTGTCAAAACAGTGTCTGTGAGGTCAGCATCTTAATAATCCAATTATATATGGTTGTTTTAATTAAGCTGTATATTATCAATCATATACTGTCTTATATCAACTACACATTGTTACATAATCCCCTAACTAATTGGTTACTCATCAGAAGTTATCACAACAAGTCAGCATTATTCTCCACAAATGCAATCCACAATATCACAATATGTCAATATCTTAATAACCCTATTATATATGCTTGTTTTAATGTATCCTGTAAATTATCAAGTATATACTCTCTTGTATGCTGTTTTAATGTGATCTATAATTTATCAAGCATATATTGTTTTATATCAACTTCTCATAGTCACATAATGTTGATAGCTGGCCTGAACATCAAGGGATTAATTATAGTATTGAATGTTGGATTGTTATGTGTAAATCTAACAATATAATCAAGTGATTGCTAATCATGACTGTGTGCTAGGAAGAGAAATTTCCTGCAGTATTAGTAGTGAACTGTCTAAATTGGTTTTCCCAATATGGAACAACTAACTTATTTTATGGAAAATTAGTGTGCATTTATTTTAATAATCTGATTTTATAATGAAAATGTAATTAACTTGTTGTTAAAGCTCTGATAATATTAAATATATAGTGTTTCTACCAGTAATATATATAAGTTGCTTGTTATTATAATTGAAAACAATCTTTTTATTGAAAATACACAGCATTCATAATTGCACAAAATAGTTAGCTGAAAATCAATGATAAAAAGTGTTTAATTGACTTTTTATCATTAAACACGACGGACCTTCATCTCAGTAAATGGTAGAGAATATTCCCAACCTCTAAATCCAACCCAATAAATTCCTTTGGCACGTCGATCATCACCACAGTTACCATTTAAATTTGAATATGAACATGTTCTGTACCACCATGCACCAATTCTTATAACAGCACAATTACCACTATATTGATCATTGTCATTGTCTTTAGTGGAGAATTTTTGTAGATTGTTGTAAGACAATGAATCTCCAGCAGTACCATTATATCCAGATACATGGAGAGTATAATCAGTGGTAGAACCACCTATGTAAAAGGTAGAGTAACTGGCATATCGTTTTACACCAATCTTATCTCTCAAATCAATTCGTAGTTCTGTAGATACACTCCCATTAGCTAAACTATGGAGTTTACTAAGACCTAGCCAATGCTCTCCTGATAAGTTTCCAAAACCATGAACATAATCAGTCCAGTTGAGATAGAAATCAACAGAGCAATCCATTCTTCTTTGAAAGACAGTCCATCCACCACCATCAGTCTCCATGTCACAATAGGCCTATATAGAAACATGTAGTGAAATATGAGAATAAGTATACTACAGCTGACCTCAAATGGAATCCCTCCATCAGGATTGATAAGATACACACCATTGGTAGTAGTACCTACCTCATACCAGGTCTTACAGTCTAGTAGAGCTACAATACCTATACCATATTATGAAATACATATGACACTATATAGTTGAGATTACCTGGACATGACTTAGGTCGTGTTGGTGGACAGAAAAGTATCTTTTTCCTTCTCTTTTCTTCCAAACATAATGTCTTTCCATAGTTACCAATTTGACAGCAGTATTGTTCATATAGAGAGGGTCCATGTTGTCCCATGTTACAGACAGCCATACAGTGAGAGTATCCCTGTCCTTCACTAGTAATATCAGGAGTTAGTAACATTAATACTAACAAGAAGATAGCCATAGTCAAAATTGTCATGGAGATAAGTCTCTGTTGATAATGAAGTGGTATATCAATACTGACTTTCTATTTACAGTAGATAACTTACTCTACAGTAATAATGCATGGTATGTTATGTATGTTAATCACACTAACTGATAATGAAGTGGTATATCAATACTGACTTCCTATTTACGGTAGATAACTTACTCTATAGTAATGGATGATAAGTCATGTATGTTAATCACACTAACTTAGTAATACATTTTTGACAACATATAGAGTATGTAGATTCCTCTTTGTTAAAACGTATGCTAGTAATATCAGGAGCTAGTACCAGCAAGAAGATAGCCTATGTCTGAGTCACTAGAAATGGATCTCCTTAGACTGAGTTACTAACTTATATATAATATTACTAATGTGAGGTTTGTTACTATGGAATTTATACCACACACATGCCATTTGAGTCATTTGTTGAAAATTGTTAAATATTTTGTATGGGCGTGTATGATACCCAAGTGATCATCAAAATATCCATCCATCTTAACAGTGAATGAGGAGTGCAGTACACTGTTCAGGGCTAGCTATGAATATGTATATATAGGTTTATCTAAAAATCAATTATAAAAAGAGTACACAACAACTGCATGTTTTTGAGATATTTAAACAGAAGTGGTCTCTTTTTGCAAATCAGCTCACAAATGGTAAAGAATAAGTGAAACCCTTCCAGGTAAACCAGTTAATGACTTTTGAATTCCTATCTGATCACCATAATGACCATTCAAGTTAGCCTAATGACAGTTCTTATATCACTGAAAAAAGCATTTTGTCATTTTAAACGAGGTCTTCGTTACCACAGTTTCATCAATATGTTGTAAACCCATTCTAAGTTGCTACAAGGCCAACTATAGTGTATCTAATATGCATAAAGCGAACTAGTTGCATCTACAACCACATTTCTTTTACACCCACTTTGCTATAGTAATTGAATCATGGCTTCAATTGAAGCAATAAGCAGATTCGGTTTCAACTGTTCCTAATCCAATTAGTTAAGTTGAAATAATATCTATCTCTTGCTCATAGCTTCAATTACTAGACATAAACTACAAAGAGTACCTTTTGGCTTCTAGTTGACTTTATACATATTGAGTTAGACCAGTTTTGGCTTTGTGGTAACTCAATATTGGGCTTACATCATATTAATGAAATTATGGTAACAAAGACAATGGTTGAAATGACAAAATGCTATTTTGAGTGTACCATCATGCACCAGTCCAGTCCACAGCATAATTACCACCACTATATTGATCATTATCATTATTTCTAGTAGTAAACTTCATGAGGTTATGATATGTAAGAGAGTCTCCAACATTACCACTATATCCAGATACATGGAGAGTATAATCAGTGGTAGAACCACCTATGTAAAAAGTACAGTAACTGACATATGCACTAGAACCATTTTTATCTATCGATTTTACTAAGTCCTAGCCAATATTTTAACCATTACATCAGCATCAATTACATTGAATATAAGGTAAATTTTATATCAAAATCACACAAATACATATACAATGTTTAAAAAATGGATTAGTACTAGTCCATCAATTTTAGATTACAAATTTTAAGCGCTCTTTTTATCAACGGCGTAATTTCATCTCAACAAATGGCAAAGAATATGTAACTCCTTTCCAATGCGACCAGTTAATACCTTTGCCATGTGTGTCATCACCATAACGACCATTAAGGTTGCAGTGATGATGTCCATTATGATACCACCAAGCTCCAGTCCAACTGATTGCAGGATTATAGCTGGCATTATCATTGTCATTGTCTTTAGTAGTGAATTTTCTTAAGTTGTGAGGTTCAAGAGAGTCTCCAGCAGTACCACTATATCCAGATAATTATGTGACTATGAGAAGTTGATATAAAACAGTATATGCTTGATAAATTATAGATCACATTAAAACAGCATACAAGAGAGTATATACTTAATTGATAATTTACAGGATACATTAAAACAAGCATATATAATAGGGTTATTAAGATATTGACATATTGTGATATTGTGGATTGCATTTGTGGAGAATAATGCTGACTTGTTGTGATAACTTCTGATGAGTAACCAATTAGTTAGGGGATTATGTGACAATGTGTAGTTGATATAAGACAGTATATGATTGATAATATACAGCTTAATTAAAACAACCATATATAATTGGATTATTAAGATGCTGACCTCACAGACACTGTTTTGACAACCTCTAATGAGTAAGCACTTAGTTACTCACATGTAAGAGCAAATGTAATAAGGTACCAACAACAAAAGTCATCATGTTCCTGATAAGACCAAGCTGAGTCATCATATATTCTAATGTTATTACTACATCAAAGAAATAAGGTGTCTGCCATCATGTCTATATTGAACAGGTAACGTGGTGACTAAGTAGATGTTCAGGTGACCTTCAAGGAAATACGGTACAATTGGGAAGTTCCATTCTTCCCTATATAAAAGGGCAATCAAAAGTGTTATTGGAACAAATATTTGTTGTTCTTTGAAAATTCATGATAATCATGATCTATTAAAAAAGACAATTAGGCAATAATATTTAAATTTGACCTATACAAGATAAAGAGTCAGCAATAACAATACTGAGCTGGTTATTCTAGAGGAACATCGTTATAACTATAAACATCTGACATGTCATTAAATCAACATTTACTTTACTATCCATATATAAGATAAAAATATGACTAAGATCCAAAGACAATGAATGGATGATCTGGCATTTAGAGAGTCCATCCTAGAGATTGTTCAAGTGTCTCAAAACACATCACATTATTCTTTAAAGTACCAATCTAATTATTAATAAATGAAGGTAAAAAGGAACGTAGGTCTTCTTCTAGCTATTGCTGTTTACATTTGTAGTGTGACATCAATTTGTCCAACAGATCCATAAGATATGGTGATTTAAGGTCTTTATTATAAGTATGCAAGGAAATTTCTCTTCCTAGCAAACAGTCAACGATCACTTTGTTATATTATGAACTCTACCCTTAACAATCTAGCATTCAATGCTATGATTAATCCCTTAATGTTCTGGCTAGTTATTGACATTATGTGACAACAAGAAGTTGTCATTCACTCCATACATGATTAAGATCTATAAAAAACCATTTGGTAATAACCTCTGACCTATAACATAATGAGTCAGCTACATTAATACTGAGGTGGTTACTCTAGAGGAAATAATTACAACAATAAAAAAGTTGTTGCTGGTAAAATCAAGCTGAGTCATCATATATTTTAATGTTACTAATGTTGATAGCTGGCCTGAACATCAAGGGATTAATTATAGTATTGAATGTTGGATTGTTATGTGTAAAGCTAACAATATAATCAAGTGATTGCTAATCATGACTGTGTGCTAGGAAGAGAAATTTCCTGCAGTATTAGTAGTGAACTGTCTGAATTGGTTTTCCCAATATGGAACAACTAACTTATTTTATGGAAAATTAGTGTGCATGTATTTTAATAATCTGATTTTATAATGGAAATGTAGTTAACTTGTTGTTAAAGCTCTGATAATATTAAATATATAGTGTTTCTACCTGTAATATATATAAGTTGCTTGTTATTATAATTGAAAACAATCTTTTTATTGAAAAAGCACAACATTCATAATTGCACAAAATAGTTAGCTGAAAATCAATGATAAAAGTGTTTAATTGACTGTTTATCATTAAACACGACGGACCTTCATCTCAGTAAATGGTAGAGAATATTCCCAACCTCTAAATCCAACCCAATAAATTCCCTTGGCACGTCGATCATCACCACAGTTACCATTTAAATTTGAAAATGAACATATTTTGTACCACCATGCACCAATTCTTATAACAGCACAATTACCACTATATTGATCATTGTCATTGTCTTTAGTGGAGAATTTTTGTAGATTGTTGTAAGACAATGAATCTCCAGCAGTACCATTATATCCAGATACATGGAGAGTATAATCAGTGGTAGAACCACCTATGTAAAAGGTAGAGTAACTGGCATATGTACAGTTACCATCTTTATCTTTCATATCAACTCGTAGTTGTGTAGATACACTTCCATTAGCTAAACGATGGAGTTTACTAAGACCTAGCCAATGTTCTCCTGATAAGTTTCCAAAACCATGAACATAATCAGTCCAGTTGCGATAGAAGTCAACAGAGCAATCATTTCTTCTTTGAAAGACAGTCCATCCACCACCATCAGTCTCCATGTCACAATAGGCCTAAGCAATTTATAGAGATAAGCATCATGTCTAGTGTTGTACCTTAAAAGGTGACATGTTGTCAGGTTTGAGGGAATAGACACCACTTTTATTTTGTCCCTTCTCCAAGGCATCAAGACAGTCCAGATATTCTCCATCAGGAGTATAATCTGCAAAACAAGTACAGTTGTATTTTTCTTTCTCCTTTAGTTCTATACAAGTACAAGACAGATCTTGTCCCTCCTCATCTGTAGCTTTGCAACTATACAGATACTCTGTAAGAAAGTTATATAAGTATTGTATAAAGTATCAATTAAAATATATGATATATTCACTGGACCTTTTGGGTCTATTGGGCAGTTTGCTGACACACAATATATATTAACAGCAATAGCCAGAAGGAGAACAATATTATATTTCACTTCCATTTTAACTGCAGGAACTATAGCAATGAATAACTTGTTATACTTTAAGACAATCAGCTTTGCTTTAAATAAACTTGAGTGGGCTCTCCCAGTGTCAGCTGAGTCATGTTCTAACCTTTATAGTACAGACATGATAGTAGACAAGTCATGTTTTTGCATGATGTCTGAGGTTAAATGCTGACTCAGTGTCATGTCAGCTGTCACCTCATAGTTTTAGGGAAGCCTCTTAGTAATATTAGAATATATGATGACTCAGCTTGGTCTTATCAATGACATGTTGTTTATAGTTGTAATGGTTTCCTCTAGAGTAACCAGCTCAGTGTTCTTGTAACTGACTCATTAATCATTATTTTATTATCTTAGGTCAAAGGTTATTATAATACTGCATGTGCTAATACTGGAACAAGTATATTGAAGCTAATTGTTCACCATATATAAGTAGAAACATCTCTTTATATAGTTCATAATTGATGTTATTATTAGTGAAATATTATAAAAATTAGATATATAGATAGTCTATATATAGATAGAGCTGACTGTGTTGATAATTATAGTTGTATAAACACAGTGCAAATAGAATGGTAAAATCATGAGATTACATAAAGTTGTCTTTACTGTGAAAGCAATGCTTTTCTAATTATACTGCATAGATGATGATATTATATCATGGTATGTTCAGTCATGGATGAGCACTTCTGTGCACGTTGATAGTAAAATATTGTGTTTTAAATTTTATTGATGTATTAGTAATTTATTGATGTATTCTCAATTTTTAAAAAAATGATTATTAAAAATACATCACATCAATGTGTAGCTAATATTGAAAAGAATAGAAATATAATCCTTCAATTAACTAATAAAAGTTTGAATATTTTGTAACATCAGACATGCCGAATTTTCATCTCAGCAAATGGTAGAGAATAATAGTAACCCTTCCAGGTACGCCAGTTAATGCCTTTTGAATTCCTATCATCACCATAGCGACCATTCAAGTTAGCCCAATGACAGTTCTTGTACCACCATGCACCAGTCCAATCCACAGCACAATTACCACCACTATATTGATCATTATCATTATTTCTAGTAGAAAACTATGTAAGTGAATCTCCAGTGGTACCATTATATCCAGATACATGGAGTGTATAATCGGTGGTAGAACCACCTATGTAAAAGGTAGAGTAACTGGCATATACACTGTTACCATCTTTATCTCTCATATCAACTCGTAGTTGTGTAGATACACTCCCATTAGCTAAACGATGAATTTTACTAAGTCCTAGCCAATGCTCTCCTGGGGTATTACCAAAACCATGAACATAATCAGTCCAGTTGAGATAGAAGTCAACAGAGCCATCCATTCTTCTTTGAAAGCCAGTCCATCCACCACCATCAGTCTCCATGTCACAATAGGCCTATACAATGTATAGAGATGACACATCATGTTTGTTAAGACAATGTTGTACCTTAAATGGTGACATGTTGTCAGGTTTGAGGAAATAGACATCACTTTTATTTTGTCCCTTCCTCAAAGCATCAAGACAGTCCAGATAATGTACTTCAGGAGTAGTAGGTGGATCATCAACAAAACAAGTACAGTTGTATTTTTCTGTCTTGCTCAGTTTTTTACAAGTACAAGAGAGATCTTGTCCTTCCTCATCCTTAGCTTTACAACTGTAGAGCTTGTCTGTATAAAATGAACTTATTATAATTCATAATAGGAACTAAATTTGTAAATTGTACATTTTGTACATGTACTTTACCTTCTGGTGGACAGTTTGCTATCACACTGCAGACAGCAATAGCTAGAAAGAGAACAATGTTGAGTTTCATCTCTTCTTTAAAGTTATCACCTCAAACAGTAAGTTGTATAAGCTTTTGATTGCTTCTTTATATAGGGAAGAATGTGACTTCCCAGTTGTACCCTATTTCCTTGAAGACCATCTGGACATCTGCTTAGTCACCTAGTTACCTGTTCAATGCAGACATGATACTAGAAACCTTATAATTATTTCTTTGATGTAGCAATAATATTAGAATGTATGATGACTCAGCTTTGTCTCATCAGCAACATGTGTGCTTTGTTGTCAGTATCTTATCACATTTCTTCCTATATGTGAGTAAGTAAGTGCTTACTCATTAAAATTTATCATAACAGTGTCTGTCAGGTCAATATCTTAATAATACATTAATATATAGGTTGTTTTAATTAAGCTGTATATTATCAATCATATATTGTCTTACATCAACTACTCATTGTACATATTCCTTTTAACTAAGTGCTTGCTCATCAGAACTTATCACGACAAGTCAATATCTTATTAATCCTATTATATATGTTTTGTTTCAATATAATTTTTATATTGTCAATCGTATTCTCTCTTATATCAAGTACAAGAGAAATTTCTTTGTATTATTAGTAATGAGCTATCTAAATTGGTTTTCTCAATATGTATTAACTAGCTTATTTTATGGAAAGTTAGTGTGTATTTATATTAATAATCTGACTTTATATTGGAAATGTAGTTGTTGCTACTAACCTATAATATTACTAAAGTATGTCAATTCCTCTCTCTGTTACAATTTTTCACTATTCACTAATGAACAATGGTTACTGATCCATTATATGTTTTGTACAATATATTTTATTATTAATAGTGGTGGGTCATAGATTTGTTATTTGAGTTGTCATTTGTTATTTTCCTATCTGAAAAATGATTATTGAAAATGTACATCACATCAATGTGTAACTAATATTGAAGAATAATTATAAAATCACTGTTTCTTCAACTATCTAAAAAAGGTTTGAATATTTATAACATCAGACACGCCGAACTTTCATCTCAGCAAATGGCAGAGAATAAGAGTAGCCCTTCCAGGTATGCCAGTTAATGCCTTTTGAAAATCCATCATTGCCATAGCGACCATTTAAGTTGGAATAATGACAGTTCTTATACCACCATGCACCAGTCCATGTTACAGCACAATTATAACCTGATTGATCATTGTCATTGTCTTTAGTAGTGAATTTCATGAGGTTATGATATGCAAGAGAGTCTCCAGCAGTACCACTATATCCAGATACATGGAGAGTATAATAAGTGGTAGAACCACCTATGTAAAAGGTAGAGTAACTGGCATTTCTACTGTTATCACTTTTATCTCTCATATCAACTCGTAGTTCTGTAGATACACTCCCATTAGCTAAACGATGGAGTTTACTAAGTCCTAGCCAATAATCTCCTGATAAGTTACCAAAACCATGGACATAATCAGTCCAGTTGAGATAGAAGTCAACAGAGCCATCCATTCTTCTCTGAAAGACAGTCCATCCACCACCATCAGTGTCCATGTCACAATAGGCCTATACAATATATAGAGCTGAAGTATCATGTTTGTTAAAAGCAATGTTGTACCTTAAATGGTGACATATTGTCAGGTTTGAGGGAATAGATACCACTTTGATCTTGTCCCTTCCTCAAAGCATCGAGACAATCCAGATATTCTCCATCAGGAGTATAATCTGCAAAACAAGTACAGTTGTATTTTCCTTTCTCCTTTAGTTCTATACAAGTACAAGAGAGATCTTGTCCCTCCTCATCTGTAGCTTTGCAACTATACAGATACTCTGTAAGAAAGTTGTATTAGTATTGTATAAAGTATCAATTAAAATATATGGTGTATTCACCTTTTGGGTCTATTGGGCAGTTTGCTGACACACAATATATATTAACAGCAATAGCCAGAAGGAGAACAATATTATATTTCACTTCCATTTTAACTGCAAGAACTATAGCAATGGATAACTAGCTATATTTGAAGATATATACTCAAATTCTGTTTAAATAAGCTTGAATGAGACTCTCCCAGTGTCAGCTGAGTCATGTTCTAACCTTTATAGTATTAGTACAGACATGATGGCAACAAATCGTGATTTTGATGTCTGAAGTTTATCCTGTTGAGTGTAAATTAAAATGCTGATTCATTGGCATGTCAGATGTAATGGTTTCTCATAGAGTAACCAGCTTAATCATGGTATTATTATGGCTGACTCATTAACATAGGTCAGAGGTTGTTATTATATCTACTGTAGTAATTGTAAATCTTGATATTAGAGTTAATAGCATTCAATGAACAACAAATACTTGTTGCCGTAACAATTGACAATATATAGCATTAAATATATACTAAAGTTAACTTGTGTTCACTATGTGCATGATAGGAACATAAAGGTCTTTAGAATAGTTGTTATTATAACTGACATTATTATTATGAAATATTGTATAAAATATAAGTTAAATATCAATAAAACTGTTAGGTTAGCAATAGTGACTAAACCATGTATATTTTTTGATGCCTTAAGTGTGTATGCATGAATATCAATACTAACACACTATTGTTGATAAATAGTTGTAAATGCACCATTCAAAGTGGAATAATGGAACTTAAGACAATACATGACATTATTTGGTTTTTCATAATGGACTACAAAAGCAGATTAATGACCTATCGTATTGAAGACTACATTATGTGACACAGTGTGTTAATTATCCAATTGATTGGACAAACATTTCCTTTGTAGGTAATATTACAAAGAGAATATAATCAATTTATTGAAAAATGATTTTATTAAAACATTCATCAAATTAATACATAAGTAATATTTAAAGAAATATAATTATAAAATCACTATTTCTTCAATTAACTAATAAAAGTTTGAATATTTTGTAACATCAGACACGCCGAACTTTCATCTCAGCAAACGGTAGAGAATAAGAGTAACCCTTCCAGGTACGCCAGTTAATGCCTTTTGAATATCCATCATTGCCATAGTGACCATTTAAGTTGGAATAATGACAGTTCTTATACCACCATGCACCAGTCCATGTTACAGCACAATTACCACCACTATATTGATCATTATCATTATTTCTAGTAGAAAACTTCATGAGGTTATGATATGTAAGTGAATCTCCAGCAGTACCACTATATCCAGATACATGGAGAGTATATTCAGTGGTAGAACCACCTATGTAAAAGGTAGAGTAATTAGCATATCGTTTTACACCAATCTTATCTCTCATATTAACTCGTAATTGTGTAGATACACTTCCATTAGCTAAACGATGGAGTTTACTAAGTCCTAGCCAATACTCTCCTGATAAGTTTCCAAAACCATGCACATAATCAGTCCAGTTGAGATAGAAGTCAACAGAACCATCCATTCTTCTTTGAAAGACAGTCCATCCACCACCATCAGTCTCCATATCACAATAGGCCTATACAATGTATAGAGATGACACATCATGTTTGTTAAAGACAATGTTGTACCTTGAAAGGTGACATATTGTCAGGTTTGAGGGAATAGACACCACTTTTATTCTGTCCCTTCCTCAAAGCATCAAGACAGTCCAGATAATATACTTCAGGAGTAGTAGGTGGATCATCAACAAAACAAGTACAGTTGTATTTTCCTTTTTCTTTTAGTTCTATACAAGTACAAGAGAGATCTTGTCCTTCCTCATCCTTAGCTTTGCAACTATACAGATACTCTGTACGAAAACATTGAATTTATTATTTATTAACAACAGGAAAATATTAAAAAGTCCTATTAATTAAACTAGACTGAATTATAATATTCACCTTTTGGTTCTGATGGACAGTTTGCAACAACATTGCAGATAACAATAGCTAGAATGAGAATGATGTTGAGTTTCATCTCGTTATTGTAATAATTATTGTCACTTTTAAACAATAATACCTTAGTAACTGCTGTGTTTGGCTCACTCAATCCTTTATATAGGTAGTAATGGGGCTGTCCTAACAGTGCATGTTGATCCTGCATGCTTAGGCATGCTACACTTGTTCCATACAGAAGGTTAATGTGGATGTGCATGATGCCAGACACTTTGATGTAGTACTAATTGAACATAATTAATGATGATTCAGCTTGTCTCATTATGCTGTAGTCATGCCAGGTGCTGACTCATCTGTGGTTATATTGTCATATCATAACTGAAAGAAGTGTAGAGTCAGTGTTTTTGACCAACTCATAAGAAGACACTGAGGGTCATGTGGTCAAGCATAAGTATTATCACAGTATATATACTACGCAAATCTATTTATATATCCTAGCTACTATACTGTATACTGGAGCAATAACTAAGTACATCACTAAAATGTTTTTCTAATGTGGCTGTTCATGTAGTAGTTCTACATATACCAAGGGTATATTAAGTTCGTATACATCCTTAGCTGTCCCAGCAAAGGTCATGTTGTAATCTCATGTAATAAGACTGGCAGCAATATATTTTGGTCATTTTATACATGCAAGTAGAGCAACACAATAATGTTGGATTCAGTTATGTAACTTCTTGAGTATTAAATTATAAAAAAATTAATATTACCTACGAAATAACTTCAATAATACTACTTAAGTGCAATGTGCATATAATGAATACATAACACTAATAACTACACTACTTTATTATACAAGTTAGTTTATTAACTATTAGTTCACGATTCTCCTTTCTTCTTCATATTGCCTGTTGCCATTAGATAAATACCATAAAATGCTATACCCAACCCTAATACTGAGAATCCCATGATCCCTCGGTATAGCATAACATCTTTGGGACCTGCTCTTAAGAATACAGGATCATGTGACTTGTCCAGCTAAAATAAAAAAAAATTAGTCATTGTTACTGTGGGCATGTATTGATCTATTGTAATAAGGCTTCCCTTTAATATCACTATACAAAGCAAAGTATATGGCTTATTAGACCACTACTAGTAAATGATTATATTATGACATGTACATGTACTTAGAATAATCTAATTGTACTTTGACCTTAGGAAGGGAATACAAATACTTAAGATATAAATTTGAGGATTATCAATAAATTTGAGTGATGAGTAAAAAATCGAAACTAAAACACATCGTTTATCATGTATCTTACTCTGAAGAACTCTTGAAATATACGGACTCGATTTGGTGAATTGAATATATTCCAATGCATAGCTGGTTTATATGAAGGAATGTACTTGACTGAAGAGGTTGGTGGTCCCTGGGCCAACCCCTAAAAATTAATCATTAATTACAATAATAGACATCATGACATTCAGTACTATGTTTATTTGAAATTATATATATCCATACTTTTCCTCCATATGCTACAGCGCCTTCACTAGCTTGGAGTTTGCTCGCAGTCTGATTGTATTCGAAGGCCATGTTGTTTTGACTCACTCCGTATATCTCCGTAACGTTTAGAGATAATACTCGGCACGTGATCCCCGGGGAAGGGCCTAAAGAAGCACTACATCGAATAGAGTTTATGTGAAATTGGATTGTTTAAAATATAGACAGGAAGAAGAGTCCATAAAACAACATAATAACTGTGAGTATACAATTGAGATATCCTGAAAACTTCCCCATTCCTCCTCGTGTTGCTGAACCACAGGCACTTCTAATCACGTGACTACCCCACCCATCCCACAGTATAGACTTGTGGTTATAAGTTTCAAATCAATGGATGGGAGTCAGGAGGAAGAGAAGAGCAACAATAATGACTTACTGATTGATCTGGCGTCAGTTGAGCCGTCAGAAGATGATTTTGTTTCACCACTGTCCTCACCATCAGCGTCTGAAACTGTACAGGTAAAATGGTTGTATGGTATTTATTATATTTATTACAATTACTATGTCATAATACTGGTAATATATTAATTATTCAGAGCTGTGTTCATGTAATATTTCCTATAGAAATGTTATGTAACAAGCCTTCAAAAGTAATGGACTCGTTCTTATACTATTGTGCCTGAACTTATCTTTTTATTAGTCTATTGGGTAGTATTTAGAATTCTCATACTACTGAGATCAGGAATGCCCCTGAACTTATCTTTTTATCAGTCTTGAGTAAATATTTAGAGGATGAATAAAAGATCAAATTGATAAACAAAATATTTAAGCATACATGTTTATAATTGTATTTCCATTTGACCATTGGTAAACATCCCATTTGTTTACTCAAATTATGTTCATATATTCTTTTCCCTTCCAGCCCAGAGTTATTCCCAATTCTGCTGAGGCAGTTGTAGGATTGAGTGATGCATCAGCTATTGGTGTTGACAGTAGACAAGAGGATGAGGTGCAATGGGCGGAGCTTGCTAATTTGGAAAAACCTTGTCAACACACACCTGAACAAGAGGCTATTGAGGAGAGATTAGAAAGTGATAAAGACATTAGTGCTAAGAAAGACAATGAGACAAAGAAGCAAGTGAAGTTCAAAGAGGACAGTAATCTGTCATCTCATTTTGATGATAAAGATTTATGGGCACATGGTTAGGACAATTGTACATTGTTTAGTAATATGAATGTACTCTCTCTCTCTCTCTCTCTCTCTCTCTCTCTCTCTCTCTCTCTCTCTCTCTCTCTCTCTCTCTCTCTCTCTCTCTCTCTCTCTCTCTCTCTCTCTCTCTCTCTCTCTCTCTCTCTCTCTCTCTCTCTCTCTCTCTCTCTCTCTCTCTCTCTCTCTCTCTCTCTCTCTCTCTCTCTCTCTCTCTCTCTCTCTCTCTCTCTCTCTCTCTCTCTCTCTCTCTCTCTCTCCAGATCCTAATGAAACTGCTCAAGATATGATCAATGCTTACCAACGCGAATGTATGCTAATGAAAATCAAGCCCATTCAAATACTATTGGATCAATTAAAGGTATCACGTTATAACCACTATGTAGAGAATGTTGAAATGCATCACTTCCTTTGAGTGTAGTGGTGTACATTGTTAGATAGTACTCCGTAATGTAATGTTATGATAGTATAATGTTGTTTGGTCTTGTTGTTCAGCTAGTATATTGTGTTATCAAAAGATGTGTTAGAACATGTGGTTTGTCTGTATCACTTACTCACTTTATCTTCTCTCTCTCTCTCTCTCTCTAGGGTGTATATGATTTGAACACACCAATTGATACCATTGATTTAACTGGAGTTAAACTAGAGAACAGAACATGTGAAGTGTTAGAGGCTGTTCTCAGTAGAGTACATGCCTCCACTTTGAAGTTAGAAAGAACAAATTTAGAAGATGAAGTGAGCCATTCACTTATTTCCACAACCTTTTTTATTCATCCATTTGTCCATTCACCAGTCCAGTTATCTATCCATTCATCCTGTTATTCATCCATCCATCTATTTATGTAGGGTATTATTGCCATCTGTGAGATGGTAGAGTTTTATGGATGTGCTTGTAAGTTATTATTAGCTCACAATAATCGGCTCAGACCAAGAGCATGGCTGACTATAGGAAGAACATTAAAGAAGGTATGACAACTGTAATATATAACTAGATAACATTTATGTGAAACAGAGCCTCTCTCTCATGAACTCTTTAAAAACTTAAATTTGTTAAAATGCAGGAAGTTTTTTTAAGGGTTCTCATTGGTCAATAATAGTTAGATCATAGTAGTGTCTTCAATGTACTAGCTAGTGTATGAGAATAAATGTCCTGAATATAGAAGGAATAGTTTTTAAGTCAGAGCATCCTTTATGAGAGGTTCTACACTAGCTAATTCTAAATAGAGTGTATTTATATCAATGTGTTCCAGTAATGATATCATAGGTTTTTTAGGAAAAGTTTTCAGGGGGGCAATCAATGTTTCGAGAAATAGAGGGGTGGCGTAGGTTGGAGCTAAAATACATAAAATAAAAATTAATGTACTTTGCTGCAAGCTCGGGGGAGGGGGGGCAAAACTGTTTGCAAGTGGGGGGGTGAAATGCCCCCCTCAAGCACCCTAAAAATTCCAGTAATCATATGGTTTTTGTTTAGTCTCCATTTCTTGACACTATTGATGTGAGCTATTGTGCATTGGATGAACAGACTTTGACATTATTGTTGAGAGCTGTTCGAGCAAACTGTGGTCTGAAAGTTCTTAAAATGGAGGGTAACAATCTCACAGGAAAAGGAACCTTCATTCTAAGTTAGTGAGGAGTGTGGTTAAATTACTAAGCATTATTCTTTAATTATTATGATTAGTGGCTGCCATGAAGTTTAACGAAAACCTTCAAGAGCTCTATTTATCACGGAATCACCTTAGTCCTGAAGATGGACAACACTTAGGCAATATTCTTCGATCTAATCACACTCTTAAAGTACTTGATGTCAGTGATAATAATTTACAGGTTAGTTAGTAACCATAGAAACATGTAGTTAATGTATAATGACAACAAAATATGTAGAGGAGTGATTATAATGTTGTACTGCACATGTAGACAATTCTGTAAGTAGACTTCAGTTCCTACTATATAATTCTTTCACACACACATGCACACACAGGATGCTGGTATTCGATATATTAGTGCTGGCATAGCAGAACAGCAAGAAGGTCTTATTATACTTAATGTTAGTACAAATAACCTCACTCATGATGGCATTCATCACATCTCAGCAATGCTTGTAAGTTTAATGAGCTATAGTAATTATAGTAGATTTTTTCACATATTAGCATATGGATTAAATATTTCTCTTATTTGTAGCCGTGTACTAAAAGTTTACGAGAGTTAAATATTTCTAACAATCGATTCAGTGACAATGGACTTTTTATGCTCAAACTAGGCATTCTAGCAAACCGATCTGTAGAGAAATTGATACTGGCTGGTGTTAGGATTACTTGTGAAGGTCTGTGTTTATTAACAATCTTAATAGTTGTCAAAAATACTTACTAGATATTCACAGTTCATAACTACATCTTGTAATTACTTATATATTGAAATATCATTATATAATATTTAGGGGCTATAGCGTTAGCGGAAGTTTTGGCCGAAAGTCGGTATCTAACTCATGTGGATCTTCGTGAAAATGAGATTCGTATTGCTGGATTGATGGCATTGAGTTTGGCATTACGTATGAATCATAAACTATTACATCTCGAGACACCAAAGACATTTAAAGTGGATCAAGTAAGGGAGAAGAGAATGAGGGGAGAATTTAATAGAGTCATGCAATATTTTAATTTTCTTTTTTATTTAGCGAGATCGTCAGTTAATAAAGGACACATTAGCAGAAATGGATAAATATCGAGCTAGAAACCACAAAGAGAAGGAACAACAAGAGAGGGAACAAACAAAGCGAGTTCATGAAGCCACACACGCACAATCTTCTGGTGAAGGAGTCCCAGATGCTGTGTTATCTACAGGTAGGAGTGATTGATAGCTTAGTTATGGACATTATTGTAATTAATATATAAATAATGCATGTGCTGATCAATTACATTTTACATGTACATGTACGTATGATCTGCATTTTACATGTACATTTACATGTCATCTACATTTTACATGTACATGTACATGTACGTGATCTACATGTACATATTTAGGTACTGCTGGCATCATGAATGAAGAAGAAGAAAAGGAGGTTGATCCATCATTAGTTGGATCACTGGATAACGTCTATACAGAGGAGACAGAGGCAGCCATGAATAAAGAAGACCCGTTCAAAATTGTTCCAGTCATGGACAAAGAGTCGACTCCAGCAGAAATTGAGAAGACAGTTAATGCACTGGTCATGTACAGCAGTGAGGGAGATGACAGCAATGACTGTTCAAGTCCCTTGCCAGGTGAAGAAAGCAGTCTCAATTTAGATTATGTTCCTTCGTCACGTAATTCAATCCCTGTTAGTTCTCCTGGACAAAGAGAGGGTGTGAACCTTGATCTGTTAAGCCCCTCCTACTCCTCAGCTTCTGAGACAGGTATGACATCAGGAGGAGCATCAGATAGAGGATTAAGTGGGTCACAAGAACTATTACCCGATGTTATCAGTGATCCTTTATCTGGGATGAACTCTGATGGACCACTACCTGATGTCCAACAACGACCGAGTCGTTCCAACCATACTCATTCTTTGCCACCTGATATCACTCCTCATGGGACGCTTCCACCAGATTTGGCAGCTGTTTCACAGCATCCTTTAGATCTACTAAATCCTGAGGGGAGTGGGAGTTGGCCTGAACAAAGGGGTCCTTTAGATTTGACCGAAGGAATTCCAAGGGAATCTCATCCTTGACAAAGTAAGTAGATTTTGTTTTATGTTTCATCCTCTCTCTCTCTCTCTCTCTCTCTCTCTCTCTCTCTCTCTCTCTCTCTCTCTCTCTCTCTCTCTCTCTCTCTCTCTCTCTCTCTCTCTCTCTCTCTCTCTCTCTCTCTCTCTCTCTCTCTCTCTCTCTCTCTCCCTTCTTAGATGAGAATATTATTAACTTATTAACTTGATAATCAAAGGGTAGCAATAAAAATTTATTCTTAAAATTTCTCTTCATCCCCTTGTGCTCTCTTTCCTTTTTTATAACTTGAATGATACTCTTCTGTTATATAGTCTCCAATGTATGTTAATGTGTGTAGAATCTGTTTTTTTGTGGTTTAATACGTATTACTGACATTAGCACTGAGAAGAGATTTCATAAAATCTAATAGTGCTGACCTAAAGGAACTTTAATCAAAGCAATCGTTAATATTGTATTGTTAGTAAGTTATTGTCGTGTTTTCTAATAGTGTGTGTTTTGATTCATTATTGTCAGAATTAATTATATTACAGGCACACACGAGATATCAAATTTGGTGTCTTCAAACTTACAATATTACATTATATAAGTACTTTTTATAAGCAGAACTCAATACACTTGTGCTTATCTTGCAATTGCTCTGGTTGAAGTATAATGCTCTATATGGATCATTAATGGACTTGTGGGGATGTCTTGCTTGAAGTCTGCATAGCATACAAACTATTTAGTATGTGAACAACGTTGTGGTATTGACTATATCAGTAGTGTAGTTGATATATCTTTTTAAAATGATAGTTAATATTTTCTATTATTTAATATATCTAGTTAGTTAGTCTGTGTAGAATAGAGAGTCTTGGTTGTTTGAGGAGTTTCTCTAATCGAACTTTACCACGTGCATGTCGGCCATAATGCTCCAAGTTGGTGTTATACCTCCATCCTATGATACCAGCAGTAGTTAAAGGATGAACACTTTGATGTTGTTCATTTAATGGTAGATTGATGAGAGATGTTTTATGATGTATTGGTGGTAATTTTAGTGATTCTTGTGGAGGTAAATTATGATTGTCATCTGGAAAATGACAGTTAGCCTGAAAAATCAAAATAGTCCAAGTTATAATGATCTAAGTAGTATTTTAAATGTAGCTCTTTTCTAAATTGAAGGTCGGGTCAAGTACTATTGGCATGTGACTGCAATGTTATGCATACACTTACTTGCATGTACATTTCATTCAGAAATCCCCATTGGCCTGGCCATTTTTGAGCTGTAAAGAGTTCTTTGTGAACATGATCCTTCCTACAAAATAAAACAGCTATAGTGCTGGCAATGGTAGAATCAAGGTAACTTTATCATGTTCGTATTGTTATATTTAGATGCAATGTTATTTTCATACCAAATTTGATCGTTGTGAACGAAGTTGCAGCTATTGGGGGCTCTTCTTGTGCCAAACATTTCGGCGATCTCCGCGTAGACGTCTGCGAAGCGAGCGATTACGTAGTAACCATGGCAACCATATTATTGATCGCATAATAATTATTACTATTATTATTATTATTAGGATTGTTGCATAGTATATTATGTACAATAAAACACCCAAACAAAATCACAAGTCCTCTCTAACACCAAACCCAGGCCCATAAGGAGGTGTATTCAAACTAGTTAGTCCTGAAAGTGGCTCAGCTGCAAAACGTCCATTACGAGGACCAGGTTTAGGATTTCTTCCTGCTTTTAAATCATCGATAATTTCTTCCATATCTTTAGGTGTCAAATCTTCATAATAGTTATCATTAATTTGAACCATGGGTGCATTCACACAAGCTCCTAAGCACTCGACTTCGTTTAATGTAAATAGACCATCTTCAGTAGTTTCTCCGACTTTAATACCTAATTTTTTACTGATTGTCTCAAGAATACTGTCAGAATCACACAACATACATGGAGTGGTCGTACATATTTGAATGTGAAACTTGCCAACTGGACTACGATTGAACATTGTGTAAAAAGTGGCCACTTCGTACACTCTCATTCGAGACATATTGAGTATTTCTGCCACCTTGTTCATTGCTGATAATGGCAGCCAACCATGTTGTCGTTGTGCTAAATCTAAGACTGGGATAACAGCAGCTGCTTTGTGACCTTCAGGATATATAGCAACTATAGTTTCTATTCTCTTTAGATTCTCAGGAGTGAATTCAAAAGGAGTGTCCGGGTTGTTATCGGCTGTGTGGCGATGAACAAAGAGGTTATGTCCTCCTCCTTGGACTCTCGGCGTAGTGTGAAGTGCATTCTTAGAGACTAAAACGATAGCAGGTTCGTATCTAGTTCTTGTCAATAATCTCAACGTTGGAAAGTAGCCTCGTCTTAATAATAATCTAGCAGCCATTTTGTATAGTACTTCCAAGTGCGCATGCGCAGAAATTGTTTCTAACTTCTGGCAACTTGATTGGCTGTAGTAGCATGGCAGGGGTAAGTTCTTTATCTATTAGTATCTTCAATGATAGAGGATCTGATGTTATCTTTATAATATCATAGCTAAGCTACTGGATTATATTATGTTAATTCTTATTAAATGCATGTTTATTTTTATACAGACACTATATACTTATCCTGACAACTTCAGGGCTTATAAAATTTTAATTGCAGCAGAATACAGCAGAAACAAAATTAAAGTTGTGTCAGAACCGCCAGAATTTATTCTAGGACAAACTAACAAGACAGATGAATTTTTAGCCAAATTCCCACTAGGGAAGGTACATCCTTGTCCTCACCGACTGAGTTTATTTGCTTTGTAGGTACCTGCATTTGAGTCTGTAGATGGAGTATGCATATTTGAAAGCAATGCTATAGCTTATTATGGTAAGTTATGACCCTTGTTAATACGTCAATTAGTGTTAATTGTATGAAATAAGTGAGAATTCAAAGTTAATGATCAATTATAAATCAAATGTTATTATTTTAACCCTTTCATTACCTCCTATTTTCTATCCAGTTTCCTCTCCTGTATTGAGAGGAACATCTGATGTAGATCAAGCGTTGGTGCAGCAATACATCAATTTTGCTGACAATGAGATTCTCCCCCCTGCCTGTACGTGGGTGTTCCCTACTCAGGGACTTATGCAATACAACAAAGAAGTATGTCTCTTCAACGTTTATAGTTACTAGACATTAGGTCTATAAAATATATGTCCTCCTAACTAGTGTGTATTTGTATAAAATACAAATTGGGTTGTGACTTTAAAGATAGTGTTGTTTGGGCTATAGAAAGCAATGGCCTTTATATAACTAGTTTAAATGGTTCATTGTATCTGATATATTTGTAGCACTCTTTATTCTCTTAATGTTACTTCAACTCTAGGCTACGAGATTAGCTCAAGAGAATCTCAAGAAGTTGTTAACTGTTCTCAATGATACATTGGCAACTAGGACATTTTTGGTTGGAGAGAGAGTTACTTTAGCTGACATAACTGTCTCCTGTAATTTGCTCTCTTTATATATACATGTATGTGGAGAGTTAGCCATAGTATTTACTTGTAAATATTGTTTTCTTTCCCACCCACACACATACATACAGGTTTTTGAGCCTGAGTTTCGTGCACCTTACACTCATGTAAACCGCTGGTTTTTAACTTGTATCAATCAACCACAATTTAGGACTGTACTTGGAGAAGTTGTGCTATGTGAAAAAATGGCTCAATTTGATGGTAAGCGGTGACAAATTTTAACTGATTTTCATCTTTTTTATTATTCACTTTACAGCAAAGAAATATGCTGAGTTGTTTCCTAAAGAGAAAAAAGAAAAGAAACCACAGGAACCTAAGAAACAAGCAGAACCTAAGAAACCTCAACAACAACAACCTAAAAAGCCAACAGCACTAGAACCTGAAGAAGACCAAGAAGACGAAGATCAACCTAAGCCTTCTAAATTTGTTGACCCTTATCGTGACCTCCCCAAGAGGTAAGAAAATATCAAATTTACCAAGCACCACAATCTTATATTAATGATTGTAGGTTCTTGTTAACAATAGTTATTACACATAGCACACAGCTCAACAATACCTAACACATCATTTATAAATGTGTTAGTATCTATAAAGCTTGCTTTGCTTGGAATTGTAGTCTGAAGATGTCCAAATGATCTTACAATTTTTTCTAGTCCTTTCGATTTTGATGCTTTCAAGAGATGTTTCAGTAATGAAGATCCCTCAGTAGCTATACCTTATTTTTGGGAGAAGTTTGATAAAGAAGGCTGGAGTATTTGGCGTGCTAATTATAACTACAACAGTGAACTTAATCTTGGTTTTATGGCTTCCAATCTTGTCTCTGGGATGTTTCAACGACTGGAGAAACTCCATAAGTATGGGTTTGCTGTTGTTTATATATTAGGACAAGACAAAGCACTGGAAATATGTGGTGTATGGGTCTTGAGAGGACAGGAACTTGCTTTTGATGTAAGTTCATATTATCACAAATGACTATTATGTGTTATTAGTAAGTCCCCAAAGAGATTTTTGCAATGAATTTTAATTGTATAAAGTATGGTCTAGCATAATGTTTTGGTTCAATTCTGTAATTGTTGTGAAAAATTATTGCACATTGACTGATGTTCTTGGAATACTGCAATACATTACAGTGGAGTAGGAGTAGGGGGGGCCAGGAGGGCCGAGGCCCTTCCAACTTTACTGCAAGAGGGGCCAGGCCCCCCAACTTTGCTGCAGGCATTTGTCCCCAAATTAAGTTCAGAATCACTTTTAAATTCACTATTCACATGATTATCCATGTTCATAAAGATAAAACTGACAGCCTTAATTTAACCGAAGTGGCTAGAGAATTTTCAAACAATGACAGGAGACATTTTTTTGGTGATTTCTAAACTGACTTATTGTTATTTTATTACTATAATAATTATTGTTTTTGTATACTAGGCAACAATATTATGATTTTGGTTGTTGGCCCCTCCCCTCCCCCCCCCCCCCCCCCCAATTTTAATTTTGTTCCTACTCCACTGCACTATATAGTTTATTCCCTTCTTGTAGTTGGTAGAAGACTGGAACATTGATGCTCCATCGTATACCTTTGTCAAGTTGGACCCAGATAATGCAGAGCATCGTGAGCTGGTGAACTGTTTTCTTAGAAATGATCGAGGTGACACATTTGAGGGAAAACCTATTAAAGATCTAAAAATTTACAAGTGAATTGTGTCATTGTTCTTAGTGTGTTTTTTGTTATATTCATTTTCCTACATGTCTTGTTGCCATGGCAACCAATTTCTAGGAGATAATTATTTGTTGTACTATAATAATTATTAATTATGATACAATCACGCTAATAGAAACTTTGTGACCACACCTCCTTTTACAACAGCAAGTTTAGCCACACCTTTCTTGTAAAATGCATAATAAACGTTTGGATTTGCACAGATTAACTAGATCTACTAGAGCACGCAATGTCATCTGAACAGTCTTCTCTTAAAGACCAGTCTCCTTTGCCAAACTACACCAATCTTGATGAGATTCAGTTAACAAAGGAGCCTCCTTCAACGTCAGGTAAGCGAAATGTCTAAATATATCGTAATATTGTTCAATGCTGTCTCCTGTTAGCTGTACAGACTTCTGAGGTAATAGTTACACAACCAAGAAAATCTGAGGAAAGAGAACAAGATAACGACGAGCCAAGGAGATCAAGTGGCTGTTGTGATTTCTGTTGTAACCCTGATGTAGATGATCCAATCGCTAATGCAGCAATCGCTGGGTGGTATTGTCCATTGATTATATGCCATCCTAATTCAAATTGTGACTGTTCTCCAGACTGCCGTTGCGAAGATTGTATTAAGTGTGCAGGGTTTTGTGTTGATTGTGCAAGTAATATTAATTGTGGGGATTGTGACATTAATTGTGATGAGGATATGTTAAAATGTCTTGGGCTGTTGTTCTGTTGTCCAGTATTTATAGTGGTAGGAATACTGACTTCAGGTGACTGTAACTTGTAATTCTATTCTGTTTTTCAGAATAATTGTTTTATTTGCAATTGTTGTTTGTACTTGTTTGTATGATTGTAGTATTTTATTTAGGCTGGTATAATAAAAAAAGCACAAACTCAATATTATTACTTTAAAAATATAATACTATATTTCAAATATCAGAGCTCAATAATAACATCTGTCCAATGTTCATCTAAAGTACCATCACGAAGACACAGCCTATTGTTTCTCTTCATACTATTTTTATACCATCTACAACTAGGCAAGACTTTCAAGTTGGAACAGACAAACAAATGAGCTACAGTTAAAGGCATTGCAGGTTTTAAACGTATACAAGCAGAGCTAATCGTTTCTTCATCTTGATTCACTTTAACTGTTAATTCATGATGCCACTCTTCAAATATTTTGCTGAAGAAAGGCGGCAAGAGAGAGACAGGTAACTGATTCAAGTGAAGGAGGATAGTCTGATGGCACAACAATGATAAAGTAAAAGGAGGCAAGAAAAGAGTGGGTAGAACTATAATTCCATCAGTACAAGCTATCCAGACAGATCCATCAGATGCCATAGCAACATAATGTGGATAAAACTGTCCCATATACTGACATATTAAACGCCCATCAGATGTGTACACAGCTAAAAGCCCTTTACTTGAGACTAAGCATAGACCAGTGGGTATTATAGTGATCCCTGTCGCCCATTGATTGCTGTAGTCTCTTAAATGGTCTCCATCAGGTGTATAGACTGTAATACCACTGTGAGAACTAACATGAAGATTGCCATCTCTATCAATTGCAATTCCCGTCAAAGCCCTGGTTAGTTTTGTCTTAATATGATGCATTAATACACCATCCATATTGAATATAGCAATTGATTGGGAGGAGGTACACACGTAGATACGTTCATTTGTTCCTATACAAAATGCACTATAGCTTGACCTTATCACACGATTTCTATCTAAGCCAAAAAAGGATTTGAATTCACCGTCCAAGGTCAATATTTGAATTCGATTGCCAATAGATTCCAAAATATAGATGCAGTCATTATGAACTAATGAATGTTTAGGACCTTTGAATTGTAGCTTGTCTGCACCATGTTGTCCAATGGTTTTCAAAGTTTCTTCATTGTCTCCAAGTATATGTAAACAGTGGTACTAGTGACTAGTGACCACTGCAGTACCATTATCAGCAAAAGACACACAAGTTGGATCTCTGACTGATTTCACCACAGTACATTTCCTATAACAACAATACACAATTAGTATACAGCTACTCTCAATATATTGAACTATGCACTTGTACTATGGACTTTATTAGGAAGTGATGTCATTAATTACTTCAGAGTGTACTTCCTCTGATATAAAAAGTGTATTAGTCATAAAGTGCAAACATAATTATATGTATCATTAGGTAATATAGTACAGCGAATATATATGTTTATATTACTAGAGGATTCTTTTAATGTAGAAAGAATTATTGAGCGTAAATAATAAATATTTATATATACTTTCAAGATTACATCTTAAGTTGAGATATTACACCTAATTACAAAACATGATTGTTATTATCCATTGTATAGATTATCATTATTTCTTTTACGTGTTATTTACTTAGCTTTTCTCAATTTCTAATACAATAATTTTTACACCACACAAACTATTATTGTGCCTTTATCATCACTACCGACTCTTGGCAGTCCTTGTTTGATCGAATGTTAATACGTTTTATTATGATGAAGTATTGACTGTAGTACTTACACTAAAGGAATAACTTGATCTCCATACACAATAAATAAATCAGTTTCTTCTTGAGACTCAGACATCATGACATTGCACTTTAAATAACAATATTAACAAAATATCAGCCACACCCAACAAATTATTATGCATACATAAATTACTGCAGTCTATGTCTGTTTATCTTCTACAGTGCCAGCTTCACTAGTTTGCGCAGTATCATTCGATTGGTTGTTCTCTTTCGTACTAATTGTCTCTTCATTGATTTCATTATTTTCTTTGTCACTATCCTGTGGTTTCACATGACCAACTTCCATTTCTTGCTGAGGAGATGAAGGCTGATCAGTTTCTGGGTCTTCTTGCTTGATAGGTGGCAATTCTCCATGTTGAGATGACTCTTGTTGTTGAATACTAGTGGATGGAGGCTCTTCTTGCTGGATAGTTGGCACATCGTCTTTCTGAGTAAGTGAGGGCTCTCCTTCTTGTTTTGGCAAATTAGTAGCTGGTGTTGGTGGTCCACGATAGGCTCCTGTTTTCGGAACAGCACCACTCTCAATCAAACTATAGCATGTGTCTAAAATGCTACTTTCAATATCTCGAGGCTCAACTCCTAAATCATTCCTCATTTTAGCATTGGAATATGTAGAAACTACACCAAGCACAGGATAGACCAGTCTGACCAGTGGTAAAGCAAATTTTGCAAACCATACACCAACTTTCGGCATTACCCATAATTTGATTTTGTATCCCTGTGGCTGGAACTCACGAGACACAACTTCTGCAATCTCTTTCATCCACATATTGTTACTGACAATAATGTGGCGATTACCAGCAGCTTCCTGTTTTTCCATTGCAGCAAGGTGGGCAAGTGCCACATCACGAACATCGACTAAAGCAAAATTGACATTCACTAAAGCTGGAATACTGTTTTCAAGTATTTTCTTTACAGTAGCTTGAGAAGTGGAGTCAGAGGAAGTGAGACTTAATACAGGCCCAATAACCAATCCTGGATTAACAACAGCTAACTCAAATTTTTTATCGTCTTCTAGTTTGTCGACAAAATCCCAAGCTGCTTTCTCAGCGAGCATTTTACTCTTATGATACGGAGAACTAGCATCATTAGCCCAATCAGTTTCATTGTAGTCTCTAGTGACTCCACCACCAATAGCAGCTATAGAGCTTGTGAGTACGACCCTTTTAATCATTCCAGATTCAGCACAAGCTTTTAGAACATTGAGAGTACCTTCTACGGCAGGACGAATGACTTCATTTTCATCAGTAGGAACACTTGGTGGAAATGGAGAAGCAACATGGTAGACGTGGGTACATCCCTTAACAGCTTCTTTCCATGACTCTTCATTTAAGAGATCTGCTTCCACTAGTTCAAGGGGATAAGTAGCATCAGGTACTAGATCTTGAAGAGGTTTGACTTTAGCTTCATTCTTGAGACTACGGACTGTACCTCGTACTTTAACTTGTCCTCCAGTAAGTAACTGTTGGATAATATGAGTGGCTATAAAACCAGAGGCTCCTGTTACCAGTACTTGAGGGATAATGATAGCTTCAGCAGCCATTTGTATGTTAATTATTGTGTCATGTGACCAGTGACCACTTGTTTTGTCAATAAATTAATTTACTATGATACCTGAACTTGAGAGGTAGTACTAGCTTCAGCCATAATTGGAATCTAACAATGAATAATATTGAACCCTGACCTGTAATAGGCTATATATAAATATTAATTAATAAAGCGTTATCTAGGGGATCTCTTGAAGGAAATTGACCAGAGCAATTACTTAAGAATTATTACAAGTCATGGCAGATATTCTTCAATAGCTATTATTTAAATTCTCTTTGTCAAGGTTGACTGCTCCATTTTAATTTTATATGGCGACATATATTAAGTTCACTGTCTCAATTTACATCTCCTATTTTCTGTTTAGTGTGTTTTTATGCTCTTCCTATTGCTGTTTCTACAGTTTCCATTAAAGACAGACAAGGAAATTTTAAAGAATGTTTTGAGAAAATGAATCTATACAGAAAGTGTTTAGTAATTTTTAAATATTATAATATGCATAATATGATTGACTTATAATAACTATGCCCAAATCATATCCAGCCATTTTGTGGCTGGTATTCCTATTACACTAGGTGTATATGTCCTGTAAAGCCATCAGAAACACTGCCATATAAATAACATGTTATGTAATAATTAAGCACACCCCTTACATAACTGATTGTGTAACTGCATTTATGGGATTGTGTAACTTACTGTGACAGACAATTTAGAACTTTATTGATTACCTTAGCTCATTTGCTGTCCTTGGCATTGTTACTTTATTGTCTAGATTCTTTTAGTTTTTATATTAAACAACTTTCTTGTGCATTTAGTTGTCTTATGTTGTGTCTTCTTGAGTTTTTCTTTTAATAAAGTGATTTTGAAAAAGTGAATTTGTTGAAATGTCAAAGAATCAAGAGATAGTACAGAAACATTTCTTTTTTTTGTACACTATAATAATTATTTCATTATTTGTTTTCCATCATCATTCCTTTTTTTGAATTTAATTAGAATTGAATAAACTGAAACTTTATAAAATCTTTTATTATATTGGCTTCTCATGTACTTCATAATACACAATGATGTGTTTGGTGATAAGTAAGCTTACTTGATTTGATTTTGCCTCATTTTCACTGACATCACATACATCTTTTCTTTGAGCAATATCTATTTAGTCATTGTTTCATACATTATATACATAAAGGATTTGAGGGGAGATCCTATATCTGGTACAAACGTGTCTTAATACCTCATCCAATATTGTTTTTACTGTTTTGCCAATGAATTAATAGTGTTGTTAAAAGAACATGATAATTTTATTATTGATTCACCATAAAAGGACCAGGAAGTCATATTACTTGTGTTTTAGTTAAGTGGTGAACATAGTGAGATGTAGCAGAAATGCACAGGTGAAACTATAATGTATTGTGTTGACAAAACATATAGTGGTCTATTTTTCTTAAAGTTCTTATTCACTTTACTGGACAGCTACTGAACTAGTGTCTTATCGTATTCAGCTGTACAAAGAGAACATGAGTGGCAATTATTCTGCAGATGTAGACGTTTGTGATTTAACTAGCAGTGAGTATGTTGTTGATATAATTCTTGCTATTAGTTTTATTGTGACTACAATTCAAGCTGTAATTGTAACTCTCATTGGTGTGACTGGATTAGTATTAAGTATCTTTCTGGCTTGTGTCATTATATTAGAGAAGAAACTTCATACCAGACCATTTATTATTGGATTACAAATTGTCTTTCTTGACATTGGATTTATAGTCCTTGTTCAGATTCCAGTCATTGTGACTGCTTCTACACGAAACTGGGTATTTGGGTCAGCATTATGTCAGATGTTAGGTGCACTGTCTCTCTTTGTGGCAGCATGGCGTTGGCCAGTAATGTTTATCTTAACATTGGATCGGTTTCTGTCCGTCTTCAAACCATTCCATTATACCAAACACGCTAACAAGATCATGTTTTCATTATCTATCATTGCTTTCATAGCTAGTGTTGGTGTGTCTCTAGTACCACTGTCTGAATTTGGTTGCTACCATTTTAATGATGCAGCTCTTACTTGTGCTATATCTTGGGAGTGTAAAAATATCCTTTGTTTTTTGTACTATATATTTATTAGTGGTTTAGTGTTTACTATTGGTGGGATAGCTCCACTCATCATGTACATAGCAATGTATATTAAAGGTAGGAAGATTGCCAAAAGAAATGATGCTGACATTGGATATATTGAAGGAGAGCCGACTAATAACTCAAAAAACAACACAAGTCATGATAAAAATGCTTCAATTACTATTTTAATTCTCTTTGTTAGTTTAATTGGTCTAACCACTCCATATTACACAGTGATTTATCTCGTATATGAGCTTTTTGCTATATTTGGCATCAATTTACCAAGTCTTCACATTGTGTTTTTTGCTTCAAACAATTTCTATTATGCTCTTCCCATTGCTGATGCTATAGTCATTATAAAGAACAAAGACGTCAAAACAGTTATAAAGAAGAAGCTCAAAACAGTTATAAAGAAGCTCAAGTGGTGAACCTGGATTGTTACAAAATTTAGACTGTTTTGGAATAATTACATTTGAACTGAAATGTTAAAATACATTATTTAAAAATCATCTTATAATTTTACATAACATTAGATTGTTTAAGCTATCTATACAACACCCAATAGACATAAATACATAGTTGAATTCTGAATGAACCAAAATACAAATTGAATTAACAACACACCACACACATTGAACACCCGTTCATAATATAGAATTGTTATGAGGTATTATATACAACTTATTACATTTGTGCATGCTTGTGGTTAGGATGATATAAAAGTTACATAATATGTATCGCCTTTTGATTCACTACAAAATAGACAAAAGCAACATACTTGGGATTTGCAACTCTATACCATTTTAGCACTGAAGTAGTAGTGCATATAAAATCATATATCTTATTAAATATTCACATTAACAAATATAGATCTTAGCTTTAGTACAATGAACATGAGTGGCAACTATTCTGTAGATGTAGACATGTGTGATTTAACTAGCAGTGAGTATGTTGTTGATATGATTCATGCTATTAGTTTTATTGTGACTACAATTCAAGCTGTAGCTGTAACTTTCATTGCTGTGACTGGATTAATATTGAGTGTCTTCCTGGCTTGTGTCATCATATTGGAGAAGAAACTTCATAAAAGATCATTTATTATTGGATTACAAATTGTCTTTCTTGACATTGGATTTATAGTCCTTGTTCAGATTCCAATCATTGTGACTGCTTCTGCACGAGACTGGGTGTTTGGGTCAGCATTATGTCAGATGTTAGGTGCACTGTCTCTCTTTGTGTCAACATGGCGTTGGCCAGTAATGTTTATTTTAACATTGGATCGATTTCTGTCCGTCTTCAAACCATTCCATTATACCATTTATGCTAACAAGATCATGTTTTCATTATCTATCATTGCTTTCATAGCTAGTGTTGGCGTGTCTCTAGTACCACTGTCTAAATTTGGTTGCTACCGTTTTAATGATGCAGCTCTTACTTGTGCTATATCTTGGGAGTGTAATAATATTCTTTGTTTTTTGTACTATATATTTATCAGTGGTTTAGTGTTTACTATTGGTGGGATAGCTCCACTCATCATGTACATAGTAATGTATATTAAAGCTAGAAAGATTACCAAAAAATTTATTAATACTATTGTGCCAATTGAAGAAGAGCCGACGTCGACTAACAACTTCAAAAATATTACAAGTCATGACAAGCGTGCTTCAATCACTATCCTAATTCTCTTTATTAGTTTAATTGGTTTAACCACTCCGTTCTATTTAGTAGTTGCTGTTTACGAGTTCTGTGCTATACTTGGCATCAATTTACCAAGCATCCACATTTTATTTTACTTTCTGAACAATCTCTATTATGCTCTTCCTATTGCTGATGCTATAGTCATTATGAAGAACAAATACGTCAAGACAGTTTTGAAGAAGATATTAAAACAGATGCAAGT
This sequence comes from Xestospongia muta, assembly GCA_963693285.1. Lineage (NCBI taxonomy): Eukaryota > Metazoa > Porifera > Demospongiae > Haplosclerida > Petrosiidae > Xestospongia > Xestospongia muta. The sequence goes on from OY848925.1 coordinate 979,807, forward strand.
GATGTGTGTTGAACGATTTAAGCCAAATTGGAACACTATATTTTAAATACAGTATAAAATGTCATCATTTGATTTACATACAAAATAATAGTTTTAAACAAGAAGCTCTACATAATTGACAAATACAACCATTACTGTATAAATACTGTATGATTTGTTGATGAATGAAGGTTGATGAGATACCTAGCCTGTATATTATAAATCTATCTTAAGCTTGTAGATATGTCAATCATCCAGTGTTTTCATATGACATTATACAGTATAAAATGTCATTTATGACTCAAAAGATAATAAAATGTCAATATAGTATAATCAACCACATACTGTTTTTGTCCTTGCGTATTAACTATATTAAACCTTAAGGACTTACACAAATATTTTGATTTATTGTAAATACAAGTAGAATACAATATATATGGACTACTATTTGTTGATTTAGTATACTTTATTTGATGAAAACCACAATTCAGGCAGCATGGTCGAGAATTTGAAGCAATACTGTTTTAGTAATAATCAGAGGTTCATATGCTTCTTCCAATATACAGCCACAAATTTTAGCTCTTATTGATTATTATGGTACCCTACTATTCATTATTCCCAGCATTTGTAATATAACAGTTTTTGATATCAATTTACAATCTTGTCCACCTGGTTGAATTGAACTCACAACTGGGTCATGCAACTCCAGTACAGTGACAGTGAACATGTGGCAACTATTCCATATAAAAGTTGATGTATATATGTGATTTGACTACAAGTTTGTTGTTAATTTATATGTGACTACAATTCAAGTTGTTGTTGTAACTCTCATTTGACGGTCTTTCTATAGACTGTGTCATTATTGTATTGGAGAAGAAGCTTCTCCTCATGACATCCTCATGTGTATATCCTTAAATTTAATGCGTGATGTCTCTTTGAACTAATACATATATGTATTGAAGTGAATATTATATAATTAAGATATAAAACCTTATCGATGTATGTACCTTTGATTCATTGCTAAAATTATCAACTTGCAAATGTCAACTATGCACCAGCTTATATGGCAATGAATCAAAGGTGACAGAAGATAACTTTCAATATGTACTAACTTAAGGACATGCAGAATAATAATAATAAATCTTAGCTCTATTATGGTGAAAATGAGTGGCAACTATTCTGCAAATTTAGATGTGTGTGATTTAACTAGCAGTAAGTATGTTGTTGATATAATTCATGCTATTAGTTTTATTGTGACCACAATTCAAACTGTAATTGTAACTCTCATTGGTGTGACTGGATTAAATGTCTTCCTGGTTTGTGTCATTTTATTGGAGTAGAAACTTCATACAATATCATTTATCATTAGATTACAAATTGTCTTTCTTGACATTGGATTTATAGTCCTTGTTCAGATTCCAGTCATTGTGACTGCTTCTGCATGAGACTGGGTGTTTGGGTCAGCATTATGTCAGATATTAAGTGCACTGTCTCTCTTTCTGGCAACATGGTGTTGGCCAGTAATGGTTATCTTAACGTTGAATCAAATCCTGTCTGTCTTCAAACCATTCCATTATACCATTTATGCTAACAAGATCATGTTTTTATTATCTATCATTGCTTTCATAGCTAGTGTTGGCGTGTCTCTAGTACCACTGTCTGAATTTGGTTGCTACCATTTTAATGAAGCTATTTTAACTTGTATCATATGTTGGGAATGTAAAAATATTCCTTGTTCTTTGTGTTATATATTTATTAGTGATTTAGTGTTTACTATTATATTCTTTGTTCTTTGTACTATACATATTCATCAGTGGTTTAGTGTTTTACTATTTAGTGGGATAGCTCCACTCATCATGTACATAGCAATGTATATTAAAGCTAGGAAGATTGCCAAAAGAAATGTTAATTCTGTTGGGGCTATTGAAGGAGAGATCAATAAACAGTTAAGAAATATTAAAAGTCAATTAAGACAAACATGTTTCAGTTACCATTTTAATTCTCTTTATTACTTTAATTGGTTTAACAACTCCAAATTTTATTGTAATTGCCATATATGATTTTTTTGCTATACTTGGCTGCAATTTATGTACCAACTATCTACTTTATGTTTTATATTGTAATCAATTTCTATTTGCTCTTCCCATTGCTGATGCAATAGCTTTTACGAAGAACAAAGCTGTCAAGACAGTCTTACAAAGGAGACTTAAACAGATTCAAGTTGTATGTGCTACAAGATTTAGTCTGAACTGATAAATGAATTAGAAATGTGTGACTTACATGATATCAGTATTAAATAATATTCACATGTAGAGTGTGAATTCACAATAGTTAATATGTAGTTGACACCACTAATTATATAATGTGTTGTTTTGGTTATGAATCAAAGGTGATAACAATAGTATGTAAATGTGTATATGGTCTATGTAATGATTCATGTTTTCATGTGACATTTATAAAGAGTTATAGACTTTTTATATATATCACTGTAAAGAATTGATTTGTTGATTTAACCAATATATATCATTATATAGATTGCTTGTAAAGTAAATACATGCTGTTTTCATTCCTAATGTATTATCAGATCGAGTAAACATTCTCAACATTTCATCAGATAGTATGTTAGGATTGAAAACAGCACTGTGACTGTGTTTGCTTTTAGTTTGTATAAAATCATTTTGCTACGTGTAACCTGTATAACCATATATTGCTTAAATCAACCAATCAATTTTTCAGTGATATATATATATATATATATATATATATATATAAAGTCTTATTAATTCTAAAGGACTTGGGCAATTTCCTTTACTTCTTCAATGGTGCTGTAAAAAAGAACCATTCTATATATAATTTATGTGGAACATATGAGATTTGACTACCAATGGATCATTACTTTAAAACGTGTGATTGCATTGTTAGTGGCAACTAACAAGTCAAGCAATTCTTTGATTGAAACAAAATAAAGCAGCTAATTAAAGAAATGAACTATGTATGTATTGTGACATTCAATTTCGTTTTTATTCAAATATAGCAATAGTAAAGCCATATTGAAGGCAACACAGGTATCTCTATTGTTCTTTGCCTGTCTTATAAATGCTAAGTATATACTATTAGGGAAGGGGAGCACAGTACACAATAATAGTGAAAGGTCATAATTTAATTATAATTCACATCAAAGTAACATTTCTTGGCTTGAGTGTATACACTTACTTAAACTCTGTTTATTCAACTATAAGAGCTAAATTAAATACCAGTTTGTCAGTTAAACATATGTTGTGAGCAACTTCATTAAGAAAGTGCCCTACTAAATGGCCTTACCAACAAAGACCACTATACTCACAGGTTAATTGATCATAAACTAAATTTTGTTTTAAAATTCACTGAAATTGTTAACAAGTTAATGATAAGTTATAAATATGCTTACATTTATTAATAATTAGCAATGACAAGATAGCAAAGAAAGAGCGGAAGTAAAATAGGAAAACAAATTATTACAATACAAATAATTCCAACTATTTCAAAACAGCTGTTACTACATTCATCATCATCACAGCATCCTGTTAAACAGTCCAAACAGCCATCACAACATTTTTCACAATTACAACTCCCACAATCACAACATTTTTCACAATTACAACCGTTACAATCACAACATTTTTCACAATTACTGCAATCACAACAATTGCTGCAGTCAGGAGCACAGCATTTCTTTTTCCTTGTAGATCTGTTACCAACTGCACCTGCAGTTTGGGATTGTAGTTGTGGATGACTATTGGGCTGGGAATGTGGCTGTGGATGGCTGGTAGGTTGGGAATGTGGCTGTGGATGGCTGGTAGGTTGGAAATGTGGCCCTGGATAAATGTTGGGGAGGGAATATGGCTGTGAAATAATGGTTGTTTGATTGTAGCGGGGACCAGCTTGTGGCGGAGCAGGATAAGCTGAATATAACAAATTTATATCAATAGTATAACAAAATAGTACATTTACTTTTATGAATATTATTATTGGGGCTCATTAACACAATGTCAAAATGTTTTAAAGAGACTATCAGCTGTCTAGTTCTGAATACACGTGGTTTGATTCTATAATCTATTTATAGCTAAAACATGTACACATCTAATGTATGACTACTACACAAGATATAGTGGAAAATAATATACTTGTGACTTCTAATTATGTCAGCTTGTGTAAAAATATATGCCAATACATTCGAAATTAATGTACCAGGATATGGCTGTTGAGGAGGGAGATCACTCGGAGGATAGGAATAAGGAGGGGGTGCTGGATACGAAGACAGATATGGGACATGTTGTGTAGTAGTGGTGTAGCCAACAGCTGTAGGTGGCACAGCAGGAGCAGAAGGATAGGATGTCTGTACTTGAGATCCAGGTTGGTTGTGATAGTAGTTGGCCATGGTAGATACAGTTCTGTTGTACTAAGCTTCACTAGATGAGTTCTTGTGACTACAGCACTTTTAATCGGTGTCTGAGAATTAGCGGTGGTAGCTTTCTGTGTTCAATCTAGAGAGTACGTAGCTAGGGTGTATGTTTATATATTGATTTAATTTGATGGAATTCACTTTCAAAAAGGAAACATAATTATGACTTATATGGTTATATACACATTGTTTCTTACATTATTAACCTCGCTGTGCGTGGGCGCATAGCGAGGGTACTGTAGTCTGTTTGTGTGTGTGTGTGTGTGTGTGTGTGTCTGTTACCAGAGTTGTTTTTTTTGAACTGCTATAACTTGGCAACCGAAGCATTAGCAGCTACCAACGTTTAGCAACGAATAGAAAAGCATGTGGACTTTACAACAGTAGTGTCAAGAACATCGTCAAGGAAAACAGAAGCACTGAAAAGACTGCTACTAATAGATAATATATCGATTTATATTTGTACCACGGGACGTTTCCAAAGAAGGTTTCATCTTCAAGTTACAATAAATTTTGTATATGAAATATTGATAGATTTTTTCAGGCTGCAGAGGTCAAGTGCCGTTTCTCGAAAAGTAAAAAACTTAACGTGGAGATTTTTTAATATGTTGTAAACAATCTCAGAGGAATACGGATCAGCAAGACAGAAGGCCGTTGGTCGAAGTAATCGTTAGAAAAGTTCTGAAAAATGTTTTGTGGACTTGGAGCGAAGTAACGCATTCAGGAAACGTCTCCAAGCACTGAAAAGACTGCTACTAATAGATAATATATCGATTTATATTTGTACTACGGGACGTTTCCAAAGAAGGTTTCATCTTCAAGTTACAATAAATTTTGTATATGAAATATTGATAGATTTTAAAGGGTCATGTAAAGACTCAGAGAAACTTTTCATCACGAAGGTAGCACTTAATCTTGCTTGGGAATTGAATGATACTATCACTTATTTAGTTACTGCTTCACAAACATGGCAAAGCTAGAAATCAAGCAACAATTAATGAGCATATACAGAATGACAAAGCTTGCCATTTTATAACCACACCTTCTGGAATGTTAATAAATTTTCTTGCAATAACAACATCATAGCTGGGCCTAAGCTGGCATAGAATTTATAAATAACTTATAAATTCTAAAAACTACAGCGAGCTTCGGCACTTTAGTGCCTTTCATTCATTATGTAATATTGTTCTTAAATGGACTCTAATGTAGTATTTTATAAACATGTACCTAAGACGGTATGGTTAGTGTAATCTTGTAATCTACAAGGTTTCTATTGTAATACGGTTCTAATACCTCTATTGGAAAATTAAGTAACTATTGCATTGACAATAGGAAGGGGATGATAGAAATCATTCTGTGAAGAAAGGGATGTGGAAATAAGATCAATTAAAAATAAATTAAACTGACAATAATTATTATAATAGCAATAAAGAATGTCTACATCTGTCATGAGTTGTAATCATTCTCATCTGATAATCACAAAGAACAAAGATGTCAAGACAGTTAGTTTGAAATTTTAAGCGCATGCATGTAAAATATATTATGATGATCCAACTGTTGTATTAATAAGAAGTAAGAGAACGATCCTTTATAAATATGTATTTATTGGCTGAGAATGAGCTCAACTGAAAAACGTGACATTATACACAAACTGCATGTTAATTCAGAGGTTAGTTATTTGCATAAACCTCATTTGAACTCTGTTTAGGACCTGAATTGGATATCATTTATTCAATTAATGACTTGCTGTGAAGAACCTAACATCATTAAGAAAAGGTATTGATCAACTGATTATTAAAAATTATTTTAAATATATTTAATGTAGATGACATTAACATTAATGTCTGCTGCCAGAATTACAATAATAAATAAAGTATTGTTTATTCATTACATATATGTGAGTAATCATTACATCGACAGTTAGGACAGGTTTCATCCTATACCATGGTTGTGCATTTCCAACAGCATTTACAGCAAAAATATGATATTACTAATGGGCATATCCAACAGTAAACACAGCATTCATTACATGTACAGCAATGACAGTTGTTGCAGTTACAGCATTTATTTTTGGGGGGTTCCATTTTATTAATATGTCCGTCACTAGGTCTGTTACCAACTGGAACTGCTACTTGAGAATGTGGTTGTGAACTGCTGCTAGGTTGGGAGTATGGCTGTGAAACAATTGGAGGTTGATGGTAGCGAGGGGTTGCTTGTGTTGGGACTGGAAAGGCTGTAAACAAGTAAGTATGATGAAGACAGCAGTGCATAAATAGTACTTTATATGCCATGCAATGTATTGTGTACCAGGATAGAGTTGTGGAGGAGGGATACCACTAGGACAGGAATAATCAGTAGGATGTGTTGGATATGGAATGTGTGGTGTAGTCGTGTAGTCGACAGCTGTAGGAGGTCCAGAAACAGGATTATGTAATTGAACTTGGGGCCCAGGTTGATAGTAGTAGGAACTAGCCATTCCAGATACAAATATTCTATATCAATTCTTATGTGACTATGTACATTAGTAATTGACAACTGTCTTGTTGGTATTGTTAGTATGTTGTTGGTGAGTTATTTTGGATTCTGTGTCCATTTATTCTACCATATTAAGAATAGGTATTATTCATATGGTTTTGTGAGCATACAATTTCAAAGGAAGTATAACAATGTTTGAGTATATTATAGAAGTACTGATGTGTGAGTATATTATAGCAGTAATGATGTGTGGGTATATTATAGCAGTAATGATGTGTGGGTATATTATAGCAGTAATGATGTGTGGGTATATTATAGCAGTAATGATGTGTGGGTATATTATAGAAGTAATGATGTGTGAGTATGTTATAGCAGTAATGATGTGTGGGTATATTATAGCAGTAATGATGTGTGTGTATATTATAGCAGTAATGATGTGTGAGTATGTTATAGCAGTAATGATGTGTGGGTATATTATAGCAGTAATGATGTGTGGGTATATTATAGCAGTAATGATGTGTGGGTATATTATAGCAGTAATGATGTGTGGGTATATTATAGCAGTAATGATGTGTGGGTATGTTATAGCAGTAATGATGTGTGGGTATATTATAGCAGTAATGATGCGTGAGTATGTTATAGCAGTAATGATGTGTGGGTATATTATAGCAGTAATGATGTGTGGGTATATTATAGCAGTAATGATGTGTGAGTATATTATAGCAGTAATGATGTGTAGGTATATTATAGCAGTAATGATGTGTGGGTATATTATAACATTGTGGTATGGAGTACAGAATACTCTTTTGTAAAGTTGATTTGTTTTACCCTGGATATGTATGTCCATTGGTGTCGATTACATGATTCAAATTTATTACATGATAGGACATATATTGTTATTATGATGTAATGATTACTTTAATGGACTTTTAACCCAGCTAATTAAATTTGTCAGGATATGAGCCACATTTAAACAGTGAAACACTCCAGTTCTTATATCATGGCAATGCATGTAGTAATAGTTACACATAGTTAAAGCTATAGTGGCAGCTAGATGTATAAATTGACTGTTTACCAAATATTAAAACTAATAAAGGTTTTATCTTCACTTTTGGACAGACTAAATTATAATTAGTTTTAATAGTTGGTAAACAGTGAATTCCAAAGGTAATAATTAGTAGTAATCAAACAGTATCAAAGAATTTTGCTACAAACAACTTATATAACAATATATTAGTTAAACTAAACATTTTATCTCTTACTAAATTATGGCCTCATTGTAGTAGGTTATATATATGGACATTTTGCTGTCAAAGGATTAATTGGCCAATGATTCACTAAATAAACGTGTTACTATACAATGATCAATATCAGTGGTTACTGTATCTATTGGTATACCTATTTATATGTCATATTAGCACTAGTGTTGTTTTGGTATACCAAAACTAAAAGTAAAAAATATATATATATACTTTATGTAAAATTGATATATAAGATTTAAGATTTAGGGTCTAGATTAATTGTAATAATAATTATCTTGAAATTTATATAGGTCCATGACAATATAAAAGGATATGATGAAACAAATTGAGATAACACTAATCATACCAGTTACCTTAACAACAGCAACCCATACAAGCATCACAACAACCCTCAAAACAACTATCTGCAAAGTCACCACAAATATCTAAGTCACAGCAGTCGCAACATTTGCAACAGTTACAGATTGATTTATTTTCTTTTGTTTTCTTTTTAGGCTCCTTTTCATCTGGAACTGGGTTATTGATGGGTTGTGAAACAATAGGAACATTATCATATGGTACTGGAATGGTTTGTGGAGGTACGGCGGGATAAACTACGAAAACTTCATACATTTAAAAACAATAATAATGTCAATTAATTGTAAAGGGGTTTAAGCAGTAATATGAAAAATATTTGAGAAAATTTCAGCTATACTTTTATTTTTGCATCTAGAATACAGTTCTCTATACACAATTACAGACATTAACTGATCAATGGTAGGAAACACTATCACATAATGGGATCTAGTCTTGTAATGCACAAGCATTTATCAAAATATAGAATGTCTTATGTACCAGGATATGGCTGTGCACCAGGATCACCACCACTAGGATAGTCACCACCACTAGGATAGTAAGCAACTGTAGATGGCTCAGTGACAAAAGGAGAGAGAAGTTGTACTTGAGATTGAGGTTGATGGTAGGAGTATTTATCCATTATATCTGTAGCAGACAGAGTTATCCTATATAGCTAAGCTTAAATGGAAAGAAGAGTCAACACAATACTAAACAATTGTCTCAGTGTTATTACTGGGCACTTATTTGTAGCTAGTCCAATCCTTATATTCAGTCAATGGCAGAGTACAGGATTCTACTACACCCATAAACTTCAAATTGTTGTATTGCTGTGAATATAATTATTGCTCTGCAAAAAGGGTGGAACTTATATACTTATCAAAACAGCACTTCCATCTTTAATAATTAAAATAATATCAAAAACCATATCAAGAGAAAATCATGTCACGACACTGATTACATCAGCTAAATTAGCAGCAGCACATGGAAGCATCACAAATAGCTTCACAACAAGTCACAAAACTGTCAGAACAACACTTTTCTTTTTCCCCTGGAGCTTCATGGCTAAATGAGTTATTGGTAGGCTGGGAATGTGGCTGTGAAACAATTGGATCTTGCAACTGATTGTACTGTGCTAGATCAGACAGTGCTGGGGCAACATTAACTGAGCATAAACAATGAAATTACATCTCAGTTTTAAAAACAATAGACAACCTGAATGCAAAATTTAGTAAATAATTCTTTAAGAGGATGCTTACTGTTCAATTATCTACTGGAGATATAGATAATTTAGTAAACATCCAGCGAAAAATGCATGGCTGTGTACACAACAACAGCTGTGTTTATGAGATGTTTTAACAAAATGGTCCCTTTTTGTAAATCAGGTCACATACATATTCTAGTGTGCACAATGATTGGTAGCGTCATTAGTATGTGCAAGATGTTAGCATTTCATTGTCTTAAGCTTGAAATGTTAGGTAGAAGTGTAGTAAACAAAAGGTGTCAGTCATTTGAATATCTTTAAATCCAAATTAGAGAGTGATTTGTTCTGCATACAAACACAGTATATAGCCATTCTATAAATGGTATACTCACCCAGTCAGTATGTAAAAAATAGTTTTAAATCAAAGAGTTTGTAATAAGTGTAATAATGCATTGTTGATTTTACTCTTCAGAGTTTAAATGTGTACAAGGTTAGTGGAATAATACTCTAATTGTAACTACAATTGGTAGCTATGGTAACGTCTGAATTTGTGGATCAGCAATCATTATTATTATGAGTTAACATTGCATCATATAGAATGAACTTTTTAAACAAAACTTAAAACCGTATTAAAATATTTAGCAATGGTTGTTTAATTGTAGGTAGCTATCAATGAATAAGTTAAGGTATCATCATGCATATGATCAAAATCCTGATAGCTAGTAACGTCCTTTCTTAGAACGAGAACTCTCGGCATCTCTGCAAAATGGAGAGCAAGTCATTAACTAGACATCATCATAATATTATTTAAAGTGTATACTGCATTGGACTACAGGATACAGTAAATAGTTCACCTGTCTGATGTTCGTTTGCCCTTCCTAGCTTCAGTCAAAAACTGATTCAGTTCAAATGGATCCTCCTCAACAGCTTTCTCAAACTGCACTGGTCCATCTCTGACTTGATTACGATCAGTACCAGAGAATTCTTTATCAGGAACAAACCTATAGATGGTAGCAAAGCAGATATGTTATTGTTGCTTCTATTGAATGAGATGTACAAGATGACTAGTACCGAGCATTTTATACACGTGAACTGGAGCTAGCTTATATCTTAGTTGGGTCTGTTAACTTTGCCAGTTACTGCCACTAGTACATAAAATAATTTTTAATACTTGCGTGCACTGGGAGATTCCCAGTTATGTCAAGACAATTTTCAGCAATAGATCATAGATATGTGTTGTTGTAATCAAGCAAAGTCAAACTGAACCTTTTATAAACAATACTGACATTATCAGAAGGTGTTAGACAAAGACAAAATAATGTATGAATAATCACTCTATACTTTACATTATTGTTTGTATTATCTATTACTGTAGCATCTATCCTGTACTAGTGGTACTGTCTGTGATTCTTTTTAATATTTTTTTTCAATTCTAAAGATGAATGTCAAAACAATTATATATTTCCATGAATGAATGTAATGATATTATTCCTGTTATCACTCAAATTTAATAAGTAAAAAGATGAGGTAGGAAGATATGAACATTGCAAGTGTTAAAATAATTGTAATTTTAATTGGATTGGGTTTGTTGCTCTCGATGTTTGCCTAAAATGATTATTATACATCAAGTAGGTGGGGCACTGCCTGATAGAATTGTTCATTGAACAAGAGAACAATAATTTTGTTATTATTAAATTAAGCCTAAATTATGATTTAGCACATTATATCACATTGAAACCAAAGTGACTTATAGTAATGGCTTCTAGAAATCATCAGTCATTATCAAATATGGTGGATTGTAAGCTATGCTAAACAAAATCTTTGGATAGATGTGAGAGGATTGTAAGAAGTAATGAAATGTGGAAGGACACAGCTTGGTAGTGTATTGGAGAAAAGGAAGACTTACACATAAAGATTTCATTTAGATACAAGAGAGTGTATGTTTGATAATTTACAGCTTACATTAAAACAGTATACATAATAAAGTTATTAAGATATTGACTTGTTGAGATATTGTGGATTGCAATTGTGAAGAATAATGCTGACTTGTTGTGATAATTTCTGATGAGCAACCAATTAGTTAGGGTATATATGACAACTAGTAGTTGACATAAGACAGTATATGATTGATAATATACAGCTTAATTAAAACAACCATATATAATAATAGGATTAATAAGATGCTGACCTCACAGACACTGTTATGATAACTTTTAATGAGTAAGCACTTACTTACTCACATGTAAGAGGAAATGTGATAAAATACTGACAACAAAACCCACATGCTGGTGATGAGACCAAGCTGAGTCATCATATATTTAATGTTATTGCTACATCAAAGAAATAAGGTTCAGGTGACCTTCAAGGAAATACAGTACAATTGGGAAGTCCCATTCCTCCCTATATAAAGGAGTGACTAAAAGCTTTTAATACAGGTTATATACCAATTATCCTTGAGATACTAGCTTTAAAGAAGTGATGAAACTCAACATTACTCTTTTTTTTGGTATTGCTGTCTGCAGTGTGATAGCAAACTGTCCAATAGAAGGTAAAGTATATGTACAAAAACAGCACAATTTACAATTTTAGTTTCTATTGCAAATCATTTTAAATTCATTTCATACAGACAAGCTCTACAGTTGTAAAGCTAAGGATGAGGAAGGACAAGATCTCTCTTGTACTTGTAGAAAACTGAACGAGACAGGAAAACACAATTGTACTTGTTTTGTTGATGATCCACCTACTACTACTGAAGTACATTATCTGGACTGTCTTGATGCTTTGAGGAAGGGACAAAATAAAAGTGGAGTCTATTCCCTCAAACCTGACAACATGTCACCTTTTAAGGTACAACATTGTCTTTAACAAACATTTTTTTACCTCTACACATTGTATAGGCCTATTGTGACATGGAATCTGATTGTGGTGGATGGACTGTCTTTCAAAGAAGAATGGATGGCTCTGTTGACTTTTATCTCAACTGGACTGATTATGTTCATGGTTTTGGTAATACCTCAGGAGAATATTGGATAGGCCTCAGCAAACTCCATCGTTTAACTAATGGAAGTATATCTACACATCTACTAATTAATATGACAGATAAAAGTGGTATCAAAGGATTTGCAAAATACTCTACCTTTTACATAGGTGGTTCTACCACTGATTATACTCTCCATATATCTGGATATAGTGGTAATGTTGGAGAAGCTTTTGGATACCATAATGATAGAAAATTTACTACAAAAGACAATGACAATGATGAATGGACTGGTGGTAATAGTGCAGTCAGATGGAGTGGGGCTTGGTGGTACCACAGCAGTCATCATTGTAACCTCAATGGTCGCTATAACTATAGTGTTCATGGAAATGGAATCAACTGGGGACCGTGGAGAGGTTATGGGCATTCTCTACCATTTGTTGAAATGAAAATTCGTCGTGCTTGAGTGTTAACTTTTAAAAGCATTATGTTCATATTTTGTTGTTTTTTGAGACTAGTTTTTAATTTTAAATAAAATTTTAAATTTTAAATTGGAGAAACATCAAGATAATAGAAGCAAATAAAACTTACATTATACTAACCATGGACTTTAGTGTCACTGAGAGCTAGGAATAATTTCATGATGTAATTATTACAGGTTACATGTGTAAAATATATATTTCATAAAAACAATTCATATACATTGCATATAATGTGATAATTCCAATGACTTAAGTCAGTTTACATAACAAGTGGTTATGGTTTGTATGTATTCTTGTCCATCAACATGGACATGTGGTCATTAATAGTGAACTAGCAGTTTACATTAGTGGTTAGTCAGCACTTGAGTAATCTCAGTGGTCACTACGTTGATAATATTCTTAAAAAGGAAATTAATATGAGGGGATTAGAGAGGGCTATTTTCATTATAAAGATGGAATTTTGCTATAAATAAAGCTAACGAACTATTTAAAGCGCATAACTTAACATCTTTGTTCAATTTTGTTCTTATTAGTGATTGTTGATTAAAATAAACAAAATTATTATTTCAAGACATTTTATAATAAGACAGTACCTGAAGAGTTAGTAAATTGCAGTATTGATTAGTTACACCCACCAGGTAGGGGTACAATCTGTTTTATATTTACTACTGACTATAGAAACTAAAGGATATCATGTAAGACCGAAGTGATCCCTTATTGCTATAAACTATAATATGAACTCTGCAACATCAAAGAAATGATTCACTAGTTGTGACACAACTAAACATGTGATCTTACATCCCTGTGGTTAAAGGGTTCCAGTAAAGAAATTATTGCATTCCTAAATGTGACAGAACCACATCTGTATATACAGAAACCGAGGTGAGATTTTGTTACATTGTTCCAATTAGTTTCCTTATGCTAAGGCACTTGACAACAATAGTATAGTTCTTAGCTATATAGAAGTAAGTCAGCTTTAACAACACCATTTCACTATAATAGCATAATGTTGTGTTACAGATAACAAAACTAATTAGCAATTTCTCTATCAACCATACTATAATCCTACAAGCTTTAAGACAGGTTATATACAACTTAGTCTTTGAGTTGCTAACTTTAAAGAAGAAATGAAACTCAACATCATTCTTTTTCTAGCTATTGTTGTCTGCAGTGTGATAGCAAACTGTCCAATAGAAGGTAAAGTACATGTACAAAAAACTGAACCAATAGTTCCTATTGATGATTATAATAACTTCATTTTACTACAGAGAAACTCTACAGTTGTAAAGCTACAGATGAGGAGGGACAAGACCTCTCTTGTACTTGTATAAAACTGAAAGAAAAAGGAAATTACAACTGTACTTGTTTTGGTGTTGATTCACTACCTACTAGTACTGATCAAAAACGACATTATCTAGACTGTCTTGATGCTCAAAGGAAGGGACAGAAGAAAAATGGTATCTATTCCCTTAAACCCGATAATTTGTCACCATTTAAAGTATAGCTTTGTCTTAACAAACATGATGTTTCATCTCTATACATTGTATAGGCCTATTGTGACATGAAGACTGATGGTGGTGGATGGACTGTCTTTCAAAGAAGAATGGATGGCTCTGTTGACTTCTATCTCAACTGGGCTGATTATGTTCATGGTTTTGGAAACCTATCAGGAGAACATTGGCTAGGACTTAGTAAACTCCATCGTTTAGCTAATGGGAGTGTATCTACACAACTACGAGTTGATATGAGAGATAAAGATGGTAACAATGGATATGCCAGTTACTCTACCTTTTACATAGGTAGTTCTACTACTGATTATACTCTCCATGTATCCGGATATAGCGGTAATGTTGGAAACTCTTTTGGACAACATAACAATAGGAAATTCACTACCAAAGACAATGACAATGATGAATGGACTGGTGGCAATAATGCAATCAGGTGGAGTGGGGCTTGGTGGTACCATAGCACTCATCATTGTAACCTCAATGGTCGCTATAATTATAGTGTTTATGGAAATGGAATCAACTGGGGAACATGGAAATTTTATACATATTCTATTCCATTTGTTGAGATGAAAATTCGTCGTGCTTGAGTGTTAACTTTTTAAAAGCATTATGTTTCTTTTTTACCCTTTTTTTGCTTTTTTATGAGACTAGTGTGAAATTTTAACTAAAATGCTGACACTTAAAATTGAAACGACAAAATAATAGAAGTATGCACAAGTAATATTATACCAACCATGGACTTTAGTGTTACTGAGAACTAGTAATAATTTCATGATGTAATTATTACAAGTTACATACATAAAATATATAATATTCAAGTATAATAATTCACACACACTGTACATAGTTGTGATAACTTCCAATGACTTGAGTCAGTTTATATAAGAAATAGTTATGTACTCTTGTCCATCAACATGGACCTATGATCATTTAATATTGAACTAGCAGCTTGCCTTAGTGGTCAGTTTGCACTACATTAACCAAAATGGTTGCTATGTTGATAATACTCTCAAAAAGGAAGTTAATATGAGGGGATTAGAGAGGACAATTCTTCTCTTTATGAAGATGAAATTCTGCTGTAAAATACTAATGAAGTGCCTAATGTGAATATTAATATCTTTGTTTAGTTCTGTTCTTTTTTGTGATGATTGATTAAACAAACAGGATTTTTTCAGTAAAACAGTACCTGAAAAGTTAGTAAATATTACAGCATTGATTAGTTACACCCACCAGGTACAATCTGTTTTATATTTACTACTGACTATAGAAACTAAAGAATATCCTGTAAGACCAAAGTGATCCCTTATTGTTATAAACTATAATATAAACTCTGCAACATCAAAGAAATAATTTACCAGTTGGGACACAACTAAACATGTGATCTTACATCCCTGTGGTTAAATGGTTCCAGTAAAGAAATTATTACATTCCTAAATGTGATAGAACCACATCTGTATATACAGAAACCAAGGTGAGATTTTGTTACACTGTTCCAATTAGTTTTCTCATGTTAAGGTGCTTGACAACAATAGTATAGTTCTTAGCTATATAGAAGTAAGTCAGCTTTAACAACACCATTTCACTATAATAGCATAATGTTGTGTTACAGATAACAAAACTAATTAGCAGTTCTTTGTATTAACCACATTATAATTTTGCCTGTCATACTGTCAGCATGTAAGGGAGAGATGACACCATGACCAAGGAGAACTAACATACACAGCCAGAGTTCTATGTAGTCCTATATAAAGGAACCAGTCAGCAACATATAACATTAGTCAAACCAAAAAGTGAAGTTCTTTAATAACATGAGGATGAAACTCAACGTTGTTCTCCTTCTAGCTGTTGCTGTTTGCAAAGTGATAGCAAACTGTGAACAAGGTGAATTATGCACATGCACAAATTCTAAATTAGCTTCAAAGATTGAACTTATATCATTGACTTGTTCTTTTCCTACAGAATACCTGTACAGTTGCAAAGCTAAGGATGAGGAGGGACAAAATCATTCTTACAGTTGTATAGAACTGAGGAGGAACGAAAAATACAACTGTACTTGTATTCTTGTTGATCCACCTACTACTCCTGAAGTACATTATCTGGACTGTCTTGATGCTTTGAGGAAGGGACAGAAAAAGAGTGATGTCTATTCCCTCAAACCTGACAACATGCCACCTTTTAAGGTACAAAATTGTCTTTGATGCTTCATCTCTATACATTGTATAGGCCTATTGTGACATGGAGACTGATGGTGGTGGATGGACTGTCTTTCAACGTAGAATGGATGGCTCTGTTAATTTCTATCATGGCTGGAAAGATTATGTTCATGGTTTTGGAAACTTATCAGGAGAGTATTGGCTAGGACTTAGTAAAATCCATCGTTTAGCTAATGGAAGCATATCTACACAACTACGAGTTGATATGAGAGATAAAGATGGTAACAGTGCATATGCCAGTTACTCTACTTTTTACATAGGTAGTTCTAAAACTGATTATACTCTCCATGTATCTAAATATAGTGGTACTGCTGGAAATTCTCTTTACTATAACAATTTAAAGAGATTTAGTACTAAAGACAATGACAATGATCAAAATAGTCTTTATCCTTGTGCTATTGGTGCTGGTGGTGCATGGTGGTATCCAGAAACATATGGTAGCTGTGGTAAATGTGATTTAAATGGTCGCTATGGCAGTGATCAATCAATTGCTGTTGGCTGGGTAACATGGAAGGGTCATTGGTATTCTCTATCATTTACTGAGATGAAAGTTCGTCGTTAAAAAATGTTAAAAATATGAACAAAAACTATTGAAATATTGAATGAATCTATGAATAGTGTTACCCTTTTTTCTTACTTACTTATTGTTATATGTTTTATTAAAATCGTATTAAGAGATCCCTTAATTCGTGCCATGTGTAATGTATTAGATGTCCAATCGAAAAATTTATTTTATTGTTGAATGTGATATTTGAAAGCAATAAAAAAACGAAACTACATACTTTAAGTTCATGATACACATGATACTCTGATCTAAATAACATTCAGTCAGCTCTAATAACACCTGTTCATTCTAGTAAGTAAATTTATAACAAACTACTAAGGTGGAGGAAGTGCTAATGTGTTATGCTGATGTGTTACAGATAACAAAATGAAATCAGCACATCTCTAATATTAAATGCTACTACATCAAAGATATGGTTGTCTGCCATCGTGTCTGTATAGAAAGGACTATATCATAACTAAACAGATTTAACAGATACTAGGAGATTCCAATTCTAGCCTATATAAAGTATAAGTTGAATTTCACACACATAAGACACATCACTCATTAAAGGTGTTTGTCTGGTTCTTAAAAAAGATGAAACTAAACAAAGTCCTCCTTTTAGCTGTTCTTGTCTGCAGTGTGATAGCAAGCTGTCCATCACAATCAAAAGAAAAAATGCATATACCATTCACAAGCTCTTTCTATAATCCTTTGATTTATCTCCAAGTACCTCTACAGTTGCAAAGCTAATGATGAGAAAGGACAAGATCTCTCTTGTACTTGCAAAAAACTGAATTATACAGAACAATACAACTGTACTTGTTTGCTGATTATACTCCTAATGGACAATACCTGGACTGTCTTGATGCCTTTAGGAAGGGACAAAATAAGAGTGGGGTCTATTCCCTGAAACCTGACAACTTGTCACCATTTAAGGTACAATATTGTTTTTAACAAAAATGATGCTTCATCTCTATACATTGTTTCGGTCTATTGTGACATTGAGACTGATGGTGGTAAATGGATTGTCTTTCAAAGAAGAAAGGATGGTTCTGTTGACTTTTATCTTAACTGGACTGATTATGTTCATGGTTTTGGAATCTTATCAGGAGAGTATTGGGTAGGACTTAGTAAACTCCATTGTTTAGCTAATGGGAGCATATCTACACACGACTAGGAATTGATGTGATAGATAAAGATGGTAACAGTGCATATGCCAGTTACTCTACCTTTTATATAGGTGGTTCTACCACTGATTATACTCTCCATGTATCTGGATATAGTGGTACTGCTGGAGATTCTCTACAACTTCACAACAATCGAAAATTCACTACTTAAGACAATGACAATGATAATGCTAACTATAATCCTGCAGTCAAATGGACTGGAGCTTGGTGGTATGTTGGTGGACATCATAATTGCAACCTTAACAGTCGCTATGGTGATGATACATTTGGGAAAGGTATTAACTGGGGGGGCTGGAAAGGAGTTACATATTCTTTGCCATTTGCTGAGATGAAACTACGCCGTCAATAAAAAAGAGTATTCAAAATATACAATCTAAGATTGATGGACTAATCACTTTTTTGAAACATTGTTTATGTATTTGTGTGATTTTGATATAAAATTATATTCAATTATATTACACCTTATATTCAATGCAATTAATGTTGATGTAATGGTTAAAGACCTTTTTAAATTCCATAGAGATAACACATATGACTAATAACTTGAATTGTCATTGCCTACTTGCTATTAACATCAAGTTGAAATATAATACGTGACAATAATGGTACTGCTGGAGACTCTCTTACTACAATTCATGGAGTTGTTATATTCTTATGAAGTTTACCACAAAAGAAAATGTTTATACAACTATATTATCAACACAGTCAGCTCTATATTAGCGTTAAAATAAATATATCTTAAGCCAGTATCTAAATATTGATATACCTTATATTAGATATATATATATTGTATATATCTAATTTTTATAATATTTCACTAATGTTGATTATGAATTATTCTAAAGAGATATTTCTACTTATATATAGTGAACAATTAGGTTCAATATACTTGTTCCAGTATTAGCACATGGAGTATTATAATAACCTTTGACCTAAGATAATAAAATAATGATTAATGAGTCAATTACAAGAACACTGAGCTGGTTACTCTAGAGGAAACCATTACAACTATAAACAACATGTCATTGATAAGACCAAGCTGAGTCATCATATATTCTAATATTACTAAGAGACTTCCCTAAAACTATGAGGTGACAGATGACATGACACTGAGTCAACATTTAACCTCAGACATCAAAAACATGACTTGTCTACTATCATGTCTGTACAATACAGGTTAGAACATGACTCAGCTGACACTGGGAGAGCCCACTCAACTTTATTTAAAGCAAAGCTGAGTGTCTTATATTATAACAAGTTATTCATTGCTATAGGTCTTGTAATTGAAGTTGAAGTGAAATATAATATTGTTCTCCTTCTGGCTATTGCTGTTAATATATATTCTCTATACTTTGTAGGCTTGAATGGTCTATAGCATTCACGTGCCTACAAAATACATTAACAAGTATTAACAATAGAAACTGTTTAGATTACTAATTACTATGGAATTGAACAGTTCATGCATTTCAACAAGTGACTCAAAGAGCATGTGTTTGGTAGAAATTCCATAGTAACAAACCTCACTTTAGTAATATTATATACAAGTTAGTAACTTAGTCTAAGGAGAGACATTTCTAGTGACTCAGACAATGGATATCTTCTTGTTGGTACTAGCTCCTGGTATTACTAGAGTAATTTTTTGTAACAAAGAGGAATTTACATACTCTATATGTTGTCAAAAATGTATTATTAAGTTACTATGATTAACATACCATGCATTACTATTGGTTATCTACTAAAATAGGAAGTCAGTATTGATATACCACTTTATTATCAACAAAGACTCATCTTCATTCGTGACAATTCTGACTATGGCTATCTTCTTGTTAGTAGCAATGTTACTAACACCTGGTATTACTAGTTTAGGACAGGGATACTCTCACTGTATGGCTGACTGTAACATGGGACAACATGGACCCTCTCTATATGACCAATACTGCTGCCAAATTGGTAACTATGGTAAGACATTACGTTTGGAAGAAAAGGGAAGGAAAAAGATACTTTTCTGTCCACCAACACGACCTATGTCATGTCCAGGTAATCTCAACTATATATATAGTGTCATATGTATTTCATTATATGGTATAGCTATTGTAGCTCTACTAGACTGTAAGTCCTGGTATGAGGCAGGTAATACTACCAGTGGTGTGTATCATATCAATCCTGATAGAGGGATTCCATTTGAGGTCAGCTGTAGTACAAGTATTTTCATATTTTATTACATGTCTCTATAGGCCTATTGTGACATGGAAACTGATGGTGGTGGATGGACTGTCTTTCAAAGAAGAAAGGATGGTTCTGTTGACTTTTATCTCAACTGGACTGATTATGTTCATGGATTTGGAGACTTATCAGGAGAGTATTGGCTAGGACTTAGTAAACTCCATTGTTTAGCTAATGGAAGCATATCTACACAACTACGAGTTGATATGAGAGATAAAGATGGTAACAGTGCATATGCCAGTTACTCTACTTTTTACATAGGTAGTTCTACCACTGATTATACTCTCCATGTATCTGGATATAGTGGTACTGCTAGAGATTCTCTACAAGTTCACAACAATAGAAAATTCACTACTAAAGACAATGACAATGATAATGCTAACTATAATCCTGCAGTCAAATGGACTGGAGCTTGGTGGTATGTTGGTGGACATCATAGCTCCAACCTTAACGGTCGCTATGGTGATGATACATTTGGGAAAGGTATTAACTGGGGGGGCTGGAAAGGAGTTACATATTCTTTGCCATTTGCTGAGATGAAATTACGCCATCAATAAAAAAGAGTATTCAAAACATACAATCTAAGATTGATGGACTAATCACTTTTTTGAAACATTGTTTATGTATTTGTGTGATTTTGATATAAAAATTAACCTTGTATAAAATGCAATGCAATTGATGTTAATATGATGGTTAAGCACCTTTTAATTTCCATAGAGATAACACACATGATAACACATATGGCTAATAACTTCAGTTGTCATTCCCTACTTGCTATTAATATCAAGCTGATATATAACATATGACATTAACTTTAAAGGTGTCAATTCCTTAGTGATTGCTAAATTTCCATATGATCATATTTATACTACAATAAAATTTTCTTGCCTGACATGAGCAGCATAGCAGGAGGTTCTAAGATTGTTTTGGAATATATGCCACTTTCAAGAGCAAATGAATGAAATTAACAACCAATACATACAGTAACCGCCAATCCATATAATATTACTTTTACCACAAGCATTTTGAATTGGGTGTGACTGATCAAAGTTTCTGAATTCTGTTGCATTGAGTATATTGCCATGGACTTAGCAAACTCCATCATTAAGCTAACTGAAGTCTATCTACACAACCACAAATTAACATAAGAGGTACAATCAATGTGATATCAATGTAAAATGACATGCTAAATGTTATACTTTTTATATAGGTGGTTCTACCATTAATTATACTCTTCATATATTAGAATATAGTGGTAATGTAGAAAAGACTCCTCACATATAGTATTAGTGAAAATATTTCATCCAGTTGATTCTATAGTTACAGAAGTCACATATGGCACATGGTAGAATGACAACTACTATTATGTTCATTTAAAATCACTAAACAGGTACTGTTGAAAGGTGATAAACATCTTAACTATAAGAGACACACAAACCATCCTGTCAAAATGACTACTTTAATTCATTGAGCACTCAGTAAATATTAGTCACAAGTTTTTTGTATTCAATAATCTTGAACTACAAAGTGTGAAGAAAAAATGAACAAATTCAATATTCAGCAAACAACTGCTACTTAAAAGCATTGACTACACACGTACGTGACTCAGTCATTACTTATAATCTCTACATAGTATTGAGAGGTTTGAATCAACTATTGATAAATATATTTAATATTTTCTGCTAATATAGTCTAATGGACAAACTGGACTATCCTTATATGGGCAATGCTATTGCCTACCTGATTTTATTCATAATGATAATAACCTCTGACCTAAATAACATTCAGTCAGCTCTTATAACACCTGTTCATTCTAGTTAAGTAAATTTACAATCAACTACTAAGGTGAAGGAAGTGCAGATGTGTTACAGATAACAAAAAAATGAAATCAGCACATCTCTAATATTAAACGCTACTATGTTTAAGATATGGTTGTCTGCCATCGTGTCTGTATAGAAAGGACTATATCATGACTAAACAGATTTAACAGATACTGGGAGATTCCCATTCTAGCCTATATAAAGTACAAGTTGAATTTCACACACATAAGACACATCACTCATTAAAGGTGTTTGTCTGGTTCTTAAAAAGATGAAACTAAACAAAGTCCTCCTTTTAGCTGTTCTTGTCTGTAGTGTGATAGCAAGCTGTCCATCACAACCAAAAAGTGAAAATGCATATACCATTCATGAACCCTTTCTTGAATCCTATAATCCTTTGATTTATCTCCAAGTACCTCTACAGTTGCAAAGCTAATGATGAGAAAGGACAAGATCTCTCTTGTACTTGCAAAAAACTGAATTATACAGAACAATACAACTGTACTTGTTTGCTGATTATACTCCTAATGGACAATACCTGGACTGTCTTGATGCCTTTAGGAAGGGACAAAAGTGTGGGGTCTATTCTCTCAAACCTGACAATTTGTCACCTTTTAAGGTATAACATTGTATTTAACAAACATAATGCTTCACCTCTATACGTTTAGGCCTATTGTGACATGGAGACTGATGGTGGTGAATGTACTGTCTTTCAAAGAGGAATGGATGGCTCTGTTGACTTCTATTTCAACTGGACTGATTATGCTCATGGTTTTGGAAATATCTCAGCAGAGTATTGGCTAAAACTTAGTAAACTCCATCGTTTAGCTAATGGGAGTGTATCTACAAAACTATCAGTTGATATGAGAGAGAGATAATAACACTTTCTATGCCAGTTACTCTACCTTTTATATAGGTGGTTCTACCACTGATTATACCCTCCATGTATCTGGATATAGTGGTACTGCTGGAGACTCTCTTGCATATCATAACCTCGTGAAATTCACTACTAAAGATAATGACAATGACCAAGGAAATTGGGGTAGCAGTAATAACTGTGCCATCAAATTCTGGTGCATGGTGGTATAAACATTGTCATCAGTCCAACTTAAATGGTAAATATGATGGTCATTGTACATTTGGTAAAGGAATTACTTGGTATACATTGAAAGGAACAGATTACTATTCACTACTATTTGTAGCAATGAAAGTTCGCTGTGTCTACTAATACAGTGATTTCTAAAGGTAAAGTAGATAAATTTATCAATTGAAACCAACTACTTAGCCTAAACTATTATAAACTATTGTATTAACACAACACACCACAAAAAAATTAAGTTCAATTTATTTTTACATGAGCGCTATGTCTATGAATGTGACGATGGAAATTTCAGAGTTTTCTTAGTCAGTCAGGACACAATTTTAACAAATTCAATGCATCAACACAATTATTATAATCTTGTAATGACGCTTTCTTGAATGACAAGACAGTTACAGACAAAAGTGTAAGCATGTGTTTTTAACGTTCGAATCATTCACAGTGAAATAAAAGTCCTTAAAAGAAATTTGTATAAATTGAAAGTTATAGGTTTTACATAACACTGCAATTAAAGGTTAAGAGAATTAGGAATGGTCAGTTGATATAATTAGTAGTTATATTCAACTAATAAACTCATTTAAATATATGGATTAGGAATGGCAAGGTAATATCATCAGCTCTAATAACATGTTTACTGGCACAGAGTGCTGATGTGTTACTGATAACACTAAACTAAATCAGCATTATAAAACCATATCAACACTACTACCATTCTGTCTATGTGGGTGTCTGTATTGAACATATCCCACCATGACTAATGAAATACAACACACTCAGGGAGAGTCCTTAGTTTTAATATTGATTACTCAAACTGTTGACACATCATAGCCAACATTAAACCAAATCAGCACTTCCTTTATTAAGCTTAAAATAAAGCAATTACATCGATGAATGATTTGTCTGTCATCAAGGTTAGATCTAAGCATTCATAAGAGTTTGTAGCAAGTTTCATTTTCATACTGTGGATACAGTCAAAAACATGTACAGTGTAACCCACATAATTCGTTGCTGAGGGGAGAGTGCGATCCCTTTGAAATAGAAGGGTTTTTGAATTATCAGTTGTCCAGTTAATTCAAATTCAGAGTTAAATTTTAACACTATTCCATTAAAGAGAAATGATTGTTTACATAACATAAGCTAACTAGAAGAGCCGCACGTGGCCTTCAGGAGAGCCCCGTATATTACGTGACTGATTTCCGCGTATTTCCGTATATGCAACCAAACACGCTTCGAAAAGAGCGGTTTTTCCACCTACGAAATAACATACTGCATGATGGTAGGGAAATGACAACTGACTCTAAATAAGCGGAAATTCGCCGTAAGCGTTTTTGAATTATGTGGGTTACACTGTACCATGATTAACAAAACAACTATTACAGAAGTTTCATCGTCTGTATTTGAAGTACTTTAAGGAAATAATTCCTTCAGTAAGCAATGTTGGAAAAATGAACTGTCAAGTATTCTCAATTTTCGAGATATAAGAATGATATAATTTTTATGACTATTCACAAAAATCACTCAACTGCCATGTTAAAATTGTGATGTACTAAATCTGATTTGATTTGGCATATAACAACATGAAATGGATTAGGAATCGTAAATGACCCTTCTTAACAGTAAACTAAATAATAGATAGTTTAAATAAATTAGAAGACAGTAGCTAAAACTGTGTTTTTGTGTTATAAAGGTATTACATGTATTAAGTCAACAAATGATATAACTCAGGTTCACTTATAAATCAGTAAGTTAGTAATTACATATTGAGATCATAATTTCAAAACAATAGTAATCTCTGACCTATATAACAATGAGTCAGCTCTAATAACACTTATTCATTCTAGTAAAATAAATTATAACCAGATACAAAGTGAAGGAAATGCTGATGTGTTACAATAAAAAGAATGAAATCAGCACTTCTTTAAATCAACTATACAATAATGCTACTACATCAAAGATATGGCTGTCTGCCATCGTGGATGTATAGAAATGACTATTATCATGATGACTAAGCAGATTTAACAGACAATGGGAGATTCCCATTCAAGCCTATATAAAGTACAGTTTAATTTTGTATGCACAAGACAAGTCAATCATTAAAGGTGCCAATCTAGTTCTTAATGGAGATGAAATCAATCATTGTCCTCCTTTTAGCTATAGTTGTCTGCAGTGTTATAGCAAACTGTCCAAAAGGTAAAATACGAATAAAATTTACAAAATCTTTTTTGAGTGACTTAAATTGTGCATGACAGATTGAAGCTTTGTCTCTAACTCTTCAGTCTTCAAAGTTAAGCCCCTTATAGCAGCAGTAGAAGTATCATCAAAATAATCTTAAGATGATTTTTACAATTATATTGTAAATGAAATCATTCAATTCATTTCTTCTCAGAGTTCCTCTTCAGTTGCAAAGCTAATGAGGAAAAAGGACAAGATCTCTCTTATACATGCAGAAAACTAAACAAGACAAGAAAATACAACTGTACTTGTTTTGTTGATGATCCACCTACTACTTCTGAAGTACATTATCTGGACTGTCTTGATGCTTTGAGAAAGGGACAAAATAAGAGTGGTGTCTATTCCCTCAAATCTGACAACTTGTCACCTTTTAAGGTACAACATTGTCTTTAACAAACATGATGATTCATCTCTATACATTGTATAGGCCTATTGTGACATGGAGACTGATGGTGGTGGATGGACTGTCTTTCAAAGAAGAATGGATGGTTCTGTTGACTTCTATCGCAACTGGATTGATTATGTTCATGGTTTTGGTAACACCTCAGGAGAACATTGGCTAGGACTTAGTAAAATTCATCGTTTAGCTAATGGGAGTGTATCTACACAACTACGAGTTGATATGAGAGATAAAAATGGTAACAGTGCATATGCCAGTTACTCTACCTTTTACATAGGTGGTTCTACTACTGATTATACTCTCCATGTATCTGGATATAGTGGTACTGCTGGAGACTGCCTTTCATACTATAATTTACGTAGATTCTGCACTAAAGACAAGACTGGATGTAGTGTCAAGACATGCTGCTGTGGATGGTGGTGTAATAATGAATGCAGTAGTGGTGTATGGTGGTATAACAAAGGCAAAGGCTGTCATTGCAACTTGAATTGTCCCTATAATAATACATACAATATATGGTCTCCTAATAATTTAATTTACAAGCCATGTTTTCTATATGTTGAGATGAAGCTGCGTCACATCTGATGGCAAAAAGATTACGGAACTATTCTAAGTAATGTAATATTAAGTTAAAACTTCGATTTTTTATAAAATTTTCATTGAAATTATATTAAAATAAGCTTAAGAAAGTTGTATTAGTCAAGACATGACATGTAGTAGAACAACAATTTCCTCAAAAATGCATGTTCAATAAATGTCAATGTTGTCACATATGATACTACAGTTATAAACACGTATTACTTTATGGCCACAAAATTTGCCTGAGAGTTAAATTGGTCATTTGGTGATCTATGCAGATACCACTAACTTCAGCATAACTAACAATTTTTAATATGTAGTGATTGAAGTTTATACTAAATGACCAACAACAGAAATGAATTTGTGAAAGCTTTTATAAACAGTAAAATTACATCATAATCTGTATATATAGTTAACCTTAGAACAACAACACATTCCAGGTAATAAATACCCACAGACATTAAATAAGATAAAATTATAAAACCTCAAAGTTTGCTTGTAAGTGACAAAAACAAGATGGTACCAAGATAACAATCTAAGTAGCCGTTACATGAATGAAGATATTACCAAGATACCAATCTAAGTAGCCGTTACATGAATGAAGATATTATCAAGATACCAATCCAAGTAGCCATTACATGAATGAAGATATTACCAACATACCAATCAAAGTAACCGTTATAATGAAGATATTTTCAAATAACAGACACTATGGGACTATTAACTTGAACTGACACTGTCTGTTTGTGATCAATCACAAGTCAAAAATAATTATGTGATATTAAACTGAAAGGGATCACTTTATTTGTAATTGCTGAATTTTCCACGTGATCGTATTATTACTACATAATACATGTGTACATTAAAACCCACCCACTCACCTGCTAGTTTTGATGAGCTTTTCAACATCATCACCATAGATATCTTTATCAGCAGTTTTACTTGGACGATAAATAGCTTGAGCTGCTCCACCTCCAGCACGCCAGGGCTTATCATAAACATTATAAGTATCATCCAACAACCCATACCCTGAGTCAAGACCCTAAGAGAGAGAGAGAGAGCAACATATTTCCTATTACAAATTCTATTTTTACCTGAGATTGGTTAAAGAGACGTTGATCAAACATTGATTCTTGAGAGGGAGGTCCTCCAGGCAAACCAAGGGCAATCTTTTCACTGATATCACGATCTTTCTCTCGTTCTAACTTTGACCTGAAAAAAATCAAAAGATAAAAATATTATTACATAAGGAAAAGTATGGGAAAGTACATTATGTAAACAGTTATATTATATACCTTTTCTCAGGATGAGCTCTGGCTATTCTCCTAGATCTTTCTCTTTCCTTGTGTCGATCATATCTAAGTTGATCTCTCTCTTTCACTGACTCATCTTCATCATCTGCAATAACGAAATACATCCTATCATAACAATTAGTAGTTGCACATAAGAGTCACAATTATGAAGTACATATTATATCATATCTATAACATTACTTACATACAATATACAACTCTGTACATGTACATGTATCATTGATTGATTCATACCATCTCCCTCAGTTCTGATCCCAGCTCGCTCATCTCTCGCTTTTTGCGCCAACTGACGAAGATTTTCTTCCTTTGCCTCTCTTTGTTTGTGAGCTACTTTCCTTTCTAAATTGTTCCTTGCTTCAACAGCTTTACGAGCCTATAGTGGAGACACAGAACAGTAACAAGCTAACATACTTATTGTTACATACTACACATGTATATGTACATGTGCACATGTGCATAGCATGTGAATAGCATGTGATTAATAGACTAGAAACTGTATCATAAATTAACATACAAAACTAGATGTAAATACATGTACATGGACATATATGGAAAGGGTTATCATTTCATACAAAAAATTGTACATGGTGATTTGTATTAAATCATGAGAAATCTAAAACATAAGCCACACCCCTTACTCTCATACCTCTCTATCTGCCATATACAGAGACTGAGCCAATTTAGCAAAGTTGTCATTGATGGTGTGATCTTGGAGGCCACGCCCATCAGCTACAAGTCTCTTATCGAGGGCAATTGTAAAACCGCGATTGTTTTTCCAGTTAGAAATACACGGAGGTATTTTCCAGTCTTGTTGTTCTTTAACTGTGACCTATTGGAAAATTATTTAAATATTTGCATAAATAACTAAATAACTATTTCAATGTTATCATGTCAATGTTTCTCCATTTAAACTAATGTCTATGTATAGCAAGAGCATCTGAACTGTGTCCAATTTATTTGACCAGACTAAAAGAAACGTTCTACTATGTTAGTTACTAATAGTATAGTATACAACAGTAAACTACTAGATTAGTTAATGTCCTATAATGTACTTTCAATCTAAAGTTTATTGATGTACTAGTATCTTTATTACGTGCTCAATAGATAAGGTTTTATTGTCATTACCTTTCTAGGAGGTGAGTGGAGGACTGGTGCAGGAGGTGAAGGTGGTCCGCGTGGAATTTTTGTGTTGGTTTTGAAACGAGGTGGTTCCATTGGATCCTTTTGAACCTCTACCATACGAATGATTCTTTGTTTAGCTCCTGAATTAAAAGCAGGTCCTTGTTGACTAGGAGTATACCTAAAGAATAGGCCATTAAATGAATTGTTGTCTATTAGTCCATCTATCCTTCAATCCAAGCATCAATGAATCCATCCATTCATTAATTGTCTATCTACTCATCCATCTATTCATCCATCCATCCATTTATCCATCTATCCGTTTATTCATCTATCCATCTATACATCAATTGTCTACTTATTCATCCATCCATCCATTTATCCATCTATCCATTTATCTATTTATCCATTTATCCATCTATACATTTATCCATCTGTTCATCCATCAATCAATTGTCTATTTATTCATCCATCCATCCATCCATCCATCCATCCATCCATCCATCCATTCATCCATCCATCTATTTATCCATTTATCCATCCATCCATCAATTCTCTATCTATTCATCCACCTATCCATTCATCCATTCAACCATCCATTCATCCATTTATCCATCTATCCATTTAACCTGATATATTGAGCTGGCGCTGTTTTTTCAGCAGCTCTCACTGGTAGAGCATCCGCTACTTTCTTTGAGACAATCTGGTCCAAAGCTTGTCTGGTTTTATCAGTGACTTTCTTAATTTCTTCATCATCTGGTTTAGCTAGTTCAGGATCATTAGAATGTATCTCCTTTGGTAACATGGCTTGAAGAGAGGTGTGTACAACCTGTAAAAAGAGAAACGATTGTAAGTAAGAGGATGAGTAGAGATATAATTTATAGACAGAAGACAAAAGATGGCAAAAACTTACTCGATCTTTGCTGTGCCCCAGTTTTGCAATCAAGTCATATTTAACTTTTCCAGAAGAGTCAAGTTGAAGAGGAACCACTGCAGTGGAGTTCTATAAAGAACAAGAAATAAACTTACAACAACATGAATTAATGGTACATAACCCAAGAAGCATATTTATGGTTTGACAGATACCTACTCTAAAATAATTTGTTATACATCCATATCTTTAATGTATTTTGCTGGTAGTTTTATTATTAAGTACATGAGATCTCAGTGTGATCAGGTACTTACAACTGTCTTTTTCTTGCCCATGTTCAGAGGGTATTGTGCAACATGGATTTCTGGAAATGCTCCACCATCTCCAAAATCCTATAAAAAAAGTATTAATAAAGTGGGTGTGTTTTTTTACTTAATGAACCTCCAAGGAGCGTGGGGTCCATCCTTTTCGTTGACCGTAAGGAGGAGGTTCCCTGCGAATGTTGGGCTGAATTAACTAGAGGAAAAATTAAGTAATGGAGCCCCCAAAAAGATTATAATATTAATATTAATATTAATTGATAGAACTTAATTAAATTATGGTAGTGTTGAGAGCACCAGTTAAAAAATTTAAGACCTCTATTGTGTACATAATTTTTAAATTAATTTTTATTGCTGACCAACAACAAGCATGGGACTCTAAATACTTTGTAAAATACTTTATATTGTACTTACTGCTTTGTAAGCATTGTCTGTTTCTTCGTCAGCTCTTGGATTATGGGCAAGTTGAGTTGGCTTAGGTAAAAGCCTTAGTTAGGGGGAGAAATACATTAAACAACAAAGTTAAAGTAGAAGAAAAAGGGAAAATGATGTCTAAATTTATGGTTTTATTTGTTGACTCACTTTGCTAATGACATTGTGACGAGTTGGATTCAGACTAAGAGATGAAACGAGACAGAAGTTAAGAAACAATACCACAACGTTGAAAGTTCAGAGTTGTTAATGGAGGAGGAGCTAAGTCAGTGTCATGTGACTGTCACCTGACAACTTCCTTGCTGTGTGGTCCTGTGACAGTGTTTACTTTTAGTAAACGAAGAAGAAAGGTAAGTTGTTTATATCAGACTGTCGTAATGCATTAATCATTGCATTCACGAGTTACTAGATTACAAGACGGCATGCTACTTTATTGCAAATACTATAGCAATGCATAAGTTATGTTCAAAATAAAGAAATCTTGTCTATTAAAGGGAATAGAACACATTCTTGTCATTTCTTCTTTTTATATCATGTGAAGATAATATCATTATTTTACTTCTTTTATACAATTTTAGTTGATGTAAGGAATTCTTTGATTGTCTGCCTGAAGTGATATATCCTTGTCCACTTAACAAAGTAAGTGTACAATACACATACTATATGTATTATACTGCTAAAATATGATACTGACCTTATAGAGTTATGATATATGATAGTGACTAATGTGAAATGATATATTAAAGTGTTGTAATGACCTGTCATCTTTATCTTCACCTATTCTCACTCCTCTTCTTACTAGCTAATGTTTATCTTACACCATTTTACAATACATGTGGCTAATAATTGTATCTTGAGGCCTTAGTTTTAACCAGCTGTATTTAAGAGTATATCACATGTACAATTACATATAAACATCAATCTAAACATGTACATGTACATGTATTTTTATTAAAGAGTTGTATACATTTTAGTATTATCTAAAAGTGCATCATCATTCTTGGCTATTTTAAATATATTCATGTTAAGTTCGAACTATATATGTGATAATATGTAACAATAATAAAGTGTTACACAGTAATGAATATTGTTATAGTCTAGCCTTGTTATTGATATAATGTACATGTACATGAATACAATTGATTTTTTAAATTCCAATAATAGCACCAAATATTATATTTATTATTTAATTCTGTAACACAGTAGCCTAACCCTTTACTAACTCTATTATAATATGTCAAATGTATTGTTATTTTTGTGGGCATAAGGTCACTCGAGGTCATTCCTGTTTAATGAGACATGCTTTTATGTCTCTAAAAAATACTCCCTTTATGTCATGTGACAACATTCCTTTCCATCTTGAGACTAGAAAAAAGTCCCTTACCGCTGTAGTACTAGTGTTAATATTATATATATATTAGATTATTTTAGTGATCTAGTTAATAATATTAGTATCTGCTTTGATAGTGAAATTGAAAATGTTAGGAATTTGGTTGTTTTTAATGAACTGTTTTCCTTTTGTTTTTTTTACATGTTGATAACTTATGATATGTAAAATAGATGAATGAATGGATGGAATGAAGATTCTATGTATTTCTAACACCTGCATTAGTCATGTGAGCCATTGCAGTTACTATAGTAACTTCATTTACTGTAGGTATGGATCCATCTAATGCTAGTAGTGTAGAAACAAATGAACATTATATTGTTGTACAGTCCTTCAGTGAGAAAATACAAGAATTAACCGAAGAAGAGTCTAGAACTCAACTAATACTGAAGTAAGTTAAGAGTAATGTATAAGACTAGTTTATATCTTGTGGTCATGTTTAATTCTAATTAGATTGTTATTTCCCTGTGCAATGTGTTGTCATTAGTTTGCTTGCAAAGTATAGTTTGTCCTCAATAGGAGATTTTCAATTTTTATAAACATTTTAATATTCTATTGTGTTATTTCAAAGATGGTAATTGTCTTTGGGTGTGGTAAAATGACAGAGATATAAATGAGTTATCATAAAAGCATACAAGTGTTTTGCGTACATATTCAATTAATAATACATTAATTTGTGTGTGTGGGTGTTAAACAAAGACACATTTGAAGCATACAATGAACTGGTTCCCATATTTACATGTAATAAACATGTATAAACCTTTCAATTTCAACATGTTTTTTAATACTTAGTTCATAATACTCTTCATTATTATTATTTATAGATTGTGGAAATCGATCACTCATCTTCTTACCAACTATCCTTTTCAGTCTTCTGTTATTGAGAAAGTTTGTAACTCGTTCACTTTATCTAGTGTCTATGTTACCGATGGAGTTTCACGTACTATTGAAGCTAAAGATTTCGTTACATTGTTCTTACAGACATTGTCTGCAATAAACTGGAAAGACCAGTCTCCTGAAGTGGTTAAAGCAGCCGTTGAAGTGACAGGAAGTTTGGTGGATGTTTTTGATTTCGTTTTCACTGATGATGAGTGCACCGAGCAACTGTCATCTTTTCTTCTACTTGTATTGGACTCTGAAACTTATGAGAATAGCAAAGAAGACTGTCTTGTAGCTGCTGGTCATGGCTTCCCTCATGGCTTTCCCAACCATATCATGGTCAAATTATGTGATAAGGGAATTCCAAGGAAACTCCGTGGTTTAGTTATGAATTATGGAAACATGTCTGAATTTGATCTCAGTTCCATTCTTATCGCTTTGCAAGAGTTTTTGGAAATAGATCCAAATAGTAGCGATGAATATGTTCTCGAATCTGCTCATTTCATGCTTCTATTTGCAGCTCAGCAGTTTTCAAAATCTTCCAGTGTTCAAAAAGCTCTTTGGAGTGTCTTGTCGAAACTTACAAGACATGCTTCTCAATTTGGGGAGGAACTTGGTCCAGAAATTTTAGCCCCAGCACTGGCTACCATTGTTAGAGAACAAGTTGAGAATGGAGTCAGTGTCAACCCCATCTGTCTGTTCATGATAAATTATATTATAAATGTACGTACTAGTCCTCCATTTATCATCTATGTCTTAAAACAGGAAAGAGATGTCCTTTCATCTGTTCTTAGAGTCTTGGAGAAGCCTGCAGAAGAAGTGACATCGAAAGACCAACTAAGAGAGGTCGAGGCAGTTTCTGATTTGATGATTCTATTTTGCACGAAATTTAAACCTCCAGTACTTAAGGAAATTATTGACAATCAAATAATCACAAGGCTTGAAGAAGCCGCTCTAAAATGGCCGAAGTCATGTTGTCAAAGTCTTTGTGAAGCCTTAGACAAATATCTCAGTCAATTACCACCCGATGTCAATACACTACCGCCAGCTTTTCGTCAACTTTTTCGGGATATTCCTCCTGAATTTACTGAAGCTAAAGCACAATTTTTCTCAGAGAACCATCTCCTTCCTTTCCAGAAACTTCTGGTAGAACCAGCTCTCTTATCTGTCCCAGAAATACGAGAAGATATATACAGAGGCATTAAACGATTATTCAAATCCACACCTGATGAAGTGGCTGACAAATGGCTCACCATAGAATTTCTAGAGCTTTATGTGACGACACTTAGTCAAGATATTGCTTTGCATAAACAGTTGCTACATATTTTTATTTTAGCAAGTCACCATGTTGCTTATAACGTAAAAAATAAAGAAAAAATGCAAATACTCCATGACCTCAAACTTCATGAAATTGCCATCAATACTTGTTTGAAAGAGGCAGAGAATCGAGAGACGCGTACAAGCACACTCAGTTTTATTAACTGCCTCTTACGAAGCTACCAGGATTTTCTTAAAGATATTACGGCACTAGCTGAAAGCAATCTGCCCAATATTTTAATCCAGTTAGTTGAACAATATGGAAAAGGTGAAAAATCTGAAATTGGAGAACTTTTTGGAACTTTGGCTCTTGGGCTGACTGCCGACAAGAAAGCATCAAACATCCTTCACGAAAAAGGATTCTTGGATAAGCTGTATCCTTTAGCGCATAAGACATATGACCCAATGGTTGTAAGGGCTTCTGTTCATGCCGTAGGAAACATAGCTTTAGCAGGACATCCTGTAAAGCAGGAAATCCTGGCTCATAATTATCACGAAACTTTAATGACTTTTCTCAGTGAAGAGATGCAGACTGCCGATGATTTTGTTCTTACTGCTTGTTGTCGAGTCTTACATATCTTATCGTCTGGTGATTGGGCTAAAAGGCAATTTGCTGAAAAAGGCCTTGTTGATATAACAGTTCGATTAATGGCCTGTCGTACGAACTCTGCAGAAATTTGCTGGAGACCTTTAGGTCTATTGAGTTCCATTGGGTTCATGTCTCTCTCAAATCGCCAGTTCGTTTTCACCAATACTGTTATCAAAGCAGTACAGAATCTTCTTAATACAACTACTGACAGCAAAGTAATGAGTTACACTGCCTTGGTTTTCCTTGCTGCTTCAGATCTTGATCGTTGTTGTGGTGAACTTCGGAGTCTTGGCATTACAGATCGGCTCCAGCAAATACTGTCAGATGAGTCATTAATGTCTAATAATGATCTGAAAAGATGGGGTACTTCCCTTGTGGAAAAAGGTCAACTGTTTACAATTTCTGTTCCACTGGAAAGACTTCATCTTGAAAATGAACAGCTTCTTGTGTCCTGTTTAGAACCAAGTATAACGTGGCCTTCTTCTGACCTCACTAGAGTTGATGCTGCCGACTCATCATCTGGTGAGAAAAATATCACCTTATTACCTCTTTTGGAATCATACCTTGCTCCCAAATTTCCAGAAGCTCCTCAGCTAACAGAAGATGCAAAAGGACAACTTGCCAGGCTTGGCTTAAAACCAGACCAGTCACTTTTTCGTATTGGACGAGTATATGGTAGCTCTCATGGATTGTGTAGTAATTGCCAGAAAGACGGCTCATCTGAGGAGCTGGTGTTTCGACCCAGCAGCCTCACTCCTCACCAATACCAGACACTCATTACCAAAGGATGGTATCGTCGTGGTGGCGTGAAATTGTTTCGTTATCGTTATAATCACTCTTTGGACTGCAGTGATTGGGAAACTAGGGTTCTCTTGTCAGAATTTAATCACCGTCAACGAAAAAGTTATAGAAAGGTTCTACGAAGAATGCCTGAAGATCGTTTAACTATTGAAACCATACCAACACAATTCGTTCGTGAGGCTTATGACTTGTACAATTCTTACCACTTAGTTAAACATGAAAAGCCTCGTAAATCAGAGTATTCATATTGTGAACATGTTGTAAATGGACCTCTTCGTAACCAATCAATCAATGGATTTGAGTATGGAACGCATCATCAGTTGTATCGACTAGATGGAAAGTTAGTGGCGGTTGGAGTCATTGATGTCGTCCCTAATGGAATAGTTAGTATTTACATGTGGTACGATATGAGTAAAGAAGTGACAAAGTTGTCATTTGGTGTCTACTCAGCTCTGAAAGAGATTGAATATGCTCAAGAGCTTAGCAGACGAAATCCCAATATTAAGTATTATTATCTGCAAGGTTGGAATGGTAACAATCATAAGCTGAGTTACAAAGCAAATTATGAACCTGAAGAGTTTTATAGTCCGTGTACTGTTCTCAACTGGGTGTCTGGCTTGGATGGTGTTAAGCAGGCTCACGAATATCACCGTAAGAAGAAAGCCTTGCAATCTGCTGAGTCAGTGACTCCAATAGAAGAAATTGATAGTGGTCCTACTTTAGAGGAAAAGGAGAGTGTTCCAAAGGAAAATGATGAAACAGAAGTCAAAGAGAAAGACACCATATCTGGAGAAGCATTACCTTTTGACCGTCAGCGCTATAGAGATGAAACTGGTCTGGACTCAGTTGATACTTCAAAAATTGTTGTTTGTCTAAATGACCACACCTACATGTATTTACGTGATGTGATAGACCATTATAATATTAGCTTAGAACAGCGCAAGATGATTGAAGAACGCTATGAAGAACTTGTGGTAGCTGTTGGTTCTGAACTAGCTTCTAATATGGTGATAGACTTGAAAGCGTGTGCTTCTTATGCAGTTTAACACTGTAGTGTTGAGTTTAGTTGGAAGTTTTTCTTTGTTTCTTCTAGTGTAGTTTTAGTTTGGAGAAATTAATGAATATTATGGTTTCTTTTAATTGTTATTATATTTAATTCATTTATTTTAGATCTGTGTGGTTAATTAATTTAAAGTTATATAATTTTTCATAGTTTAGCCACTAGAATTCAGATTAATTTAAAATAATTATTACTTTGTATATTAATGGTGTAGGTTGTACTAATAGTACTCTTAGAAGTGAGCCTTGACTTGTATATGCTTTGGATTAGTTTGTATTGTCCCATCTTAGAAGTTAATTGATATATGAAAAAAATACCGAGATCCCTGTCTACTTAGAGAATGATACAATTTAATTGATTTATTATAGAAAAAACTAAAACTATTGCTATTGAAAATGTATATTTCTAAGAAATTAATTAAGAGTCATTAGTCTCTCAAACATCAAGAACACGCTCCATTGTTGAGTTAATGAACAACTTGCACAGCTGGGATTTCTCACTGCTCAATGATCGAAGAACTTTCCGAAACTTGACAAGATTGCTTCCGTAATGATTATGAATATGCTTAAAGATGTCATGTTTTTGTAGAAATGTCCACTGTTTGCACCAATGTGGCACACCACCCAGATCCATCCATTTTTTGCCAATTTTAATAAAGAAATCTTTATAATTCTCTGTCCCTGCAAAACTGAGGATCTCAATAAATGCAGTGTGTGTTGAAGTTGGATAATCTGGATGACCAGGAAGATTGGTGGCGGGACAGAGAAGAGAATCACTCTTTGCTATGATTCGCATGTCCATAGTAGTACTAAGGGGAAAATTTTGAACGAGACCTATAGAAATAAGTTCAAAATTTGTAGCATTGATATTTTTTACCTTTTGCGTGTCTCTCAGCCTCTTCAACAACATACTTTAAAGCTTGAGATATTTTTTCATAGCTTGATCCATCATCATACAAGTTGAAAGGAAACCCAAATTCCATATCAAACACTGGAGCCAAACCAATTCCATAACGAAAATGGATTGCATATGGGAGTGGCTCATAGGTGGTTCCTGGAGGATAGGATCCCTTGACAATTTGAAAGCCTCCACCAATAATAGCAGGTGTCAGTGATGGATAACGCTCAAGTATTGGATTACCAACTTCATTTAAAATAACGTGCTGGAGAGTATCAGTGAATTTTTGTGTTAGTTTCTCAAACCTGGAAAACACAGGTTATTAAATGGTGTCACCATGACAAAAATTAAAGTTAAAAACATATCTTTAATTTTTGTACCCAAAATGACAATGTACAAACCTACCAATTAGCTTCAGTGTAAGTACTATCTTTATTAATGACACGAAGCCACACTTCATCACATCGTGGTTGCCAGATGCTCAGAAGTGGTAAACCTTCAATTATTCCTCCAACTAGTCCCAGGCTGTTAAAGGGGAACCACATCATTTGGACAGACCAGTTCTTACGTAGGATGTCCAGTAGTTTTGGCTCACTACCATAGAGAAGAGCTCCAAGTGTTGGGTAATGATTTTCTACTCTGGCTGTGGATAAGGGCTTCACTTCAACTGTCATCTCTACCACAATACCAAATACACCCATGCTCACTTTAAGGGCATTCCAGGCTTCAGTAACAGTGATGCCATCAGGTAACTTGTTTGGCTTGAGATCATCTGGATAATTGTGAATATCACCATTGTGATCCACTAACTTGAGTGATTTGACCCAGTCAGATACAGATTTCTGATCTTGTCCAACTCCCTATAGGGTTATTGCAATTATAATTGGTATATATGACTCTGTGTATATACCATATATTAACAGATTGTTGAGTACATTTACTGAGTTTTGAGTACAACATGGATTTATTAGAGATGTGTATGTACAGAATTGTAGCACACTAACTAGCTACAACGTTCTATATTTAGTAAAAAAACACCATCAAATGTAATGTCTATGTACTGATGTACTACATAAATTAACTAGCTAGTATAAAGCTATATATGGAATCCAATTTAATTATAGAATTTATGTTATAGACAGTGTTATAAAAAGTAGACCGTTAGTCTAGATAGTTGATGAACTAATTAGATGAGGAAACTATTATGTGAGTATGTACATTGTAGATCTGTTTAGGTATATTATCATTGCTTCATAAGTAATAGGTGGTATGAATCTGGAATAACAAATTGATGTTAAAACGACAGAGCACTATTTGCAGTATATTATATCTACAGTAAGTTATAACATATGATAGCCTTGTTTCTCAATTATTTCCAAGCCATAGTGGACTTCTAGTCCTTCTCTTTGACTTCTAATTTTATACATTGGACACCTTATCAATCCTGTACTTACATGGCATCCTGTTGTTTGTACTCCTCCATAAGTGACACTCATCAAAATCACATCAGATTCAAAGCACACTCCATTCTTGAGAAAGAACTCCATTAGCTCTCCAGTAGTCACTCCTGGAACAATGGTAACCTCTGTCTTCTCTATACAAAATGACAAGAAAATGAGAATCAATCAATATTTGTGTATATCACATATATCTAACCATCATTCAGCCTGATACGATCAGGTGTGATGATATCGCCAGGATCATCGTGGTTCAAAGTTAGATTGTACATGCTTAGCAGCAATCCAATCTGAGTTGTTGTACTTTTGTCAGGGAAGAGAGGAGACCAGCTATGGTATGCCCCTCCACAGCCTATCTGTGCATTGAAATTGAACAGATATTTACCAGTACAACAATATACATGCACATTTAACCTTACCTTTATTTGTTGCGGTATGCTGGTATCTTCATTAAACTTTTTCACTGCCTTCACTATACGTTTAACATGTTCAGCTCTTTTTTGGTTGTGCTAGGAGCAGCAGACCATTTGACAATTCTTGATTGCCAGCCCAATTCTTGAAATAGGTGACTGAAATATCAATATCCTTTTTCAATAGATTACTTAAGCCTTTATTTAAAAATTCATCCAATTTGTCTCGTGCGTCTTTCACAGCTGTAGCAAGCTCGATATTATTCACAAGGAAGTCACCAATTTGGACACCTTGTTCATCAGCTTTGACGCTGTAAGGCTCTTCTGCAGATACGAATGAATTGATGTCGTCCAGAAAGTTAACTAACGTTTTAATTGCAGGTAAACTCGGACTGAGATTTAATGCAGGGATCGACGTCGGAGCAGCGGTTGGTCGAGTCGCAAATTTCGTAACTCGCATATCGTCTGTAACTTCCGCCATCTTGACAAATTTACAAAATGGTCGATATGTCGAGACTATTGCGCATGCCGTCTTAAATAATAATTTAGCAGTGCGTGGGAGGGATTTACTCTGTATGTATGACATTCATGCTGAGCATATCTTGGCTACCTATTAGTTTCACTCTCAGACCCTACACACAAGCGAAAGTAGGTCTGAAACTAATGGCACACCATAATATATCAGACCTACTTTTGCTTGTATGTAGGTCTGGGGACAAGATTAGCTACCTATAATCAATTTGCATGGAGTATTATGACCGTAGCCATGCCTATTTCACATCCTTGGCCCAGTAATCAACAGATAAGTCACACACTGCTCACCTACTTCAATTTCTCTACTCTACATGCTTCTTTTGTATGGCTTCTGAAATGATCTAGTCCCACTATGTTCATATTGAACTGGGCAATATCCAAACTTCAGGTGAACTAAATAAACACCATTAATTATTAAGGTTTTATGTTATCCAAATAGTAAACATTTCTGGTTAATATAAAGTGATCTCACCAGGTTCAAACATTCATGGTTTTCCACAGGAAATAGAGCACAAGGGCAAAGTCTGAGTGGTCTATATACATTAAAGAAACCTCTAACATACAAGGAAATTTTTATAAATTGTCTAAAATATAATAGTTGATATAGTTAGCTGGCTAGGAGGTGTACAGGAAGATCCATAAAGACATCATGTTGCATTTGATGCTAAGAATTGATACTATATGCTGATATATTACTGTATATTTCACAGTGAACTGGTGTGCAATTCATTCCTATAGAATATATTCGATGATCTTCTCTATAGTGTGGTCTAGTTGTCAAATTTTTTTAGCTAAACTTAAGAGTACATCAAAACATTTCAATGGACTCTGTGTTGTAATACTATGGAGTGGGTGGAGCTTTTCCTCTATAATTGAGCATCTATGGCTGGCCTAATTGTCTTAATCACATTGTGTAGAACACTTCTATGAAAACCATAACTAATATAACTAATAAGACTTATCTCTAAATATCTAATAAAAATAGTAATTGCTTGCATAGTTAGTGTTGTTAGTAGTGAGAGTATATGTATAATACACTATCATTTTTGTTTTGACTACTGTGATATCATTAATCTGTTATCATTTTGGTATTGAATTAAATACAACTTTTAGATTAAAATGAACACTTTCATTTTAATCTAAAAACTGTACATGTGAATTAGGAGCCTTATTTAAGAGTTATTAACCCACTTTAATTTGGATGGTATTGTAGTTTATTTTGTTGAAGTTAGAGGTGAGTTCACTTTCTGAGAATAAACTAGTCAGATATCATGATGATGTCACTGCAGTGCTATTTCAATATAGCTAGGTTGTTATAGAATATCAGAACCAAAGATCAGACAAGAGATGAATAGCTGTGTTTAACCACAGAACTTATAGACCATCACATTATTGATTTAATAGAACAAACTGAAAGCACATTAACAAGGTTTCATGACAACCAAATGAAAAATGTGTAAACACTTCTGTGTACTGCAGTCACTAGGTAGAATTACAAGGATTTCAATAGTAAGTAGCTATCTGGATGTACAGAGAATTCCATATAAGGTCAGGTGTTATATATATTGTTACTAAAAATAGATTTTGTATTTTTGTCAGTACATTAGTGTACAATTCCTATAGAATATATTTGATGATGTTCTCTACAGTGTGGTCAAGTAATCTAATTTACTTAACTGGTATTGAAGTTAAGAGTAGAAATATTTACATGATAGGTTCAGTATTGTAAGACTATGATATGCCTATAATGTGTAAGTATCTTAATTGTTGTATAGAAGACTCCTATGAAAAAATTATAGCCAATAGATCTAGATATAATCAGACAATTAATTCACATCTGAGTGTGCACAGTTAATTATTATAGCTAATGAATAATTAATAAAGTAGAGCTCACTTACCACAATATAGGTAGTCAAGTTATATTATTTACTACTCGCCATTCTTTGATTATGGTTTTACAATCCCCATATATTACATCCTTATCCTAAATCATGTCCCACTTACTGTGAAGTGATAGTATTTGGAGGTTGTGTATAAACAATATGACAGAGTGCGAGTAAACTGACTCTTTGCCTCTCAAACTGAGACAAGATGTCTCTAATTTTATGACTTCCACCAAAGAACCTATTATATTTTTACCATATATTGTATATCAGTAACCTGTGATGACAACACATCATTCAATACAATCAAATGTAAAGTTTGAATTGATACAAAAACGATCACATCAAGAGCACACAACTTCAAAGCTATAATTAGAACATAGTATTCCTAGTGGCTATAGTATGATTACATTGTATCTACATAGTATAGTTAGTCAATTAATGAAAAGTTCAAAAGTAATGAATAATTCAATAACAACTACAATGAAAAAATGACTGGAAGAAAGAAAAAAGCCATAAATAAAATGAATTCTAAACAAAATCAGGACAAAAAAATTATTTTATAATTATCTCATAATAATAATTACATAGAAGGTTCTTCGGACATGGCTCGTCGTTGAGCTTTAACAAATTCATAATAATCAACATAACCATCATTATTGAGGTCATCATCCTTTAATATCTCATTAATTAAATTTTCAAACTCCTCATCACTGATATCAACTTTTTGACGCTTTGTCTCACCCTCTGGATCCTCCTGATGATAATGGGTCATGGCAGCACCTACAAAAAAACAAATGAGTATCAATTCAATTTTATTAATTTTTAATCTCTGTTCATCTTTGCATGTTCATAAATCCTAACATACATGTGAACATTACACTAATAATGTGGGTATTGTATAAGGTATCACACAATATACCATATATGGTTAAATGATAAATGGTGATATCAGTAAAGAATCTGGAAAACTCAATTCATTCTGTGATAATGATGGGCGGGACTGAAACTTATATGTGAGATGTAGTATAATTACGTAGTGTGCATATGTGATATGCTAAGAGTTTGTATAAACTGATCAATTTGTTACTAGCGCCATTCAATCTTAGGGGTTGGATTTGGCTAGCAAGACTAATCATACATTAAAGAAGTAGTAACTGAACTGACTGACCTAGTTCAAGGCCATCCAGCTTATTGTCCTTATTATAATCATGTAATTTAAAATAATGAAACTCCATAGCTTCTTGACTATCTAGATCCACCTTATCAAGATCTTCTTCTGGTAACCTGTGATGGAGGTCTTCCCTGATGTGGCTGTTGAGACAAGAAAATGGTTCCTTCATTTGGTCACTCACAGAAAAACGCTTACTTTTTATCATAGACGTGTTTTCTTTCATGAGTACTATGACCTACATCACAAGTCACTTGACTTGTTAAGCCCAATACCAGTAAAATTAGTACCACTGCTCTCATTATTTTGTCCTTATAATGAAAAGCCTTTGTTAGTGTAAAGGGTTAAAATTAGCCGAAACCACACCCAGACTTACACCCGGTGAGATATGAATAATGATAATACTGCATAAATACTTAATAAGATTATATATAACATTGTTCATCGAATAAATGTAAGTGATTTTTGGTAGCTCTGCAAGCGCCATTAATAGATATGGGATCCAGATTTCTCATCACCAACAGTGCATGTACAAGTCTATCGTAAGTTGCATAGTACCCAGCTGTTTGTTTCCATTTTAACAACATGTTACATGTTAATCCATCAAGAGTTTCCCCTCTACGATCTCCTTCCTCTTTTAAGCTTTCAACATCTTTCCAACTTAGGCCTAGCAATCGTCCCATAGTTTTCCACACCAAACAGAGTTCTTGTGAAAGTCTGCATCGTAAAAAATGTTCATCTATTTGCAAACCATAACATTTCGATTGAAATTGTTCTGTGAGTCTGTTCATCCCATCAAAGAGTGCTATTGAAACACTACAAGTTCTCAATGCATGAAATAATTTGACAATTGAGGAATCGATGGTTATTACAGTCCAATGACACAACATTTGATAAGCTTGTTCACTAATGGAGTTTCTTGCTTTGGCTTCAAGTAGTTCTATATCATTCTCTTCAATTTTTAACTCCTGAGCTATC
This sequence comes from Xestospongia muta, assembly GCA_963693285.1. NCBI lineage: Eukaryota > Metazoa > Porifera > Demospongiae > Haplosclerida > Petrosiidae > Xestospongia > Xestospongia muta. The sequence goes on from OY848925.1 coordinate 1,024,183, forward strand.
AATTTCCAACGAGCCAGTTTATAACTTGTATAGACGATAAATTTATGATGTTCAATAATATCGATATCAAGATTAAGATTAAGATCTGAAGAGATAGGTGAATCTGGCGATGAAGAGATTAACATTTCAAGTAAACTAAGGAGAGATGAGGACGGCTCAAAGATATTGATATCGATATTAATAGTAACAGTGGTTGATGGAGAAGTAGGATAGTCTTTGAATTCTGGAATCGATTCACCTAATAATAAGAAAAATATCAACAAAAGACGATAACAATAGTAATTATTGGTTTGTTTATATATTTTAATATTCAATACTATGTTCACTATCTAGTCAACCAAGCTCACATACCCATTGTCTGACTAATATATGATGCATTAAATTAAATGTGGTTTAATAGCATGTACAAAAGCCATCCATCCAACGACTCCTTTAATTTTTGTGCAAACTACACTATTCGTTTAACCATCCATGTCCAAATTTACCATTTACTGTTGAAGATATTTCAAATTTCAGGTCACTGTTATCATCAAATTCACCTCTTACTAAGACATTGCATAACAATTTACCAGTAGCGTCATCATCAAATGCTGTAAACAATATTCGAGGGAGTTTGGTTGCTTCATTATAATGACTTAACACTTCAGGACTCAATAACATCTGAAATGATATTGTAAATTAATAAAAAGCTTCCATACTTAAAAGATGAAAAATTTAATAATGCTGAAATAGTTTTAAATCAAGGCTATTTTGAATTTGTAACCCAAAGCTGTATAAGAAACTAGCCACTTATCTAAGCACTGCCTAACTTACTTCCTTATTAAAATAATTATTAAGTTGTGGTATGTGGGAGTAATTTGTGAGAATGCTTTACTATGCAACTATTCATAACTTACTTTTGCTGGTAGTTTATCCACTATAGGCTGAACAGTCCATCCATTTAAGTTTGAATCCTCCATTAACTCAAAAATTAATTCAGGTGTCATTAGTTTCAATGGATCAGGGTTGCCATAGAGATCAATATCTTTAGTTTTGTACACTTCACTTTTAAATATAAGACTAATTGCTTGCTGTAACAACTACATCACAATACAATTGATAATGACTCATTGTTAAATGTAAATATATTAATAATATTTCAGGTTATTATTACAGTATTCAATTTCAGTTAACAGGTAACAAAATATAAACAATGATATCATGTAATAATAATGTGAAACTGACCATATCAACTGTTGGCAATGGTAGATGAGCAAAGAAACCAAAACGAAAAGATGTAGATCGACTTTTTGGTAACACACATGTCAACTCTACTCGAAGAACAGACGTACTACTAGCTTTGTCCAATGGCTATATTGAATGAAAGAGAATAGTTAATTATCAAAACATACATTTAATTCTACATAAAGGAAACCTTTAAATTATAAAGATATTTCAATAGATAGATGAAAAAACTATAATAGTTTAGAGTACAGTTAGAGCAGAAATATAGGATGCCAGAATCAATATTAATTAAGTAATAAAGTTTGGTATAGAGGACTATTATTAAGACTATATTACCTAATACATTAGCATTGACTGTATTGAACAAACCTGATCAAGCTTTGACTCAACTTCAGGAGGTACTAGAACAATTGGCTTAGAAGGATCACATGATTGCTCGAGACTAAGTTGTCTTTTTTGTGGACTTTGGTTCCTCATTTTTCTAGATTTGCGATGAAGAGGAGAGCCAGACCGTGACATATTTCCAGGCTTATGTGAAACTATTTTCAGGACAGTTTTGTCATCATCTACACTGTTGCTCTTTTTGACAGGAGGAAGAAAAGGTTTTGAATGTTTTGTAATAAGATCATCATACTGTTCAAATCGAGGTCTCTTTCTTTTTGATAAGTCAACTGTTCCACTGTAATAGGTGAAATGACTTGTACAAAATATAGCGTAGCAACCATCAGAAAAATCAGCCTGAAAAGAATCAGCTTTTGAAAAGTCAAGCTTTTCTTTAGGACTTTCATTTGAATTTGGAAGAGATAAAACAGCTAAGCTATTAGCATCCTCTATGCATGTAATATTGGCACAATGTGGTAAGGAGATATGAATGGAATTTTCTGGAAAAAGAAGCCCCTGTGGCTCTGTATCCAGCCATACAACTGGAGTACAAAGTACAAAGTTCATAGGTAAAGTAATTCTCATGGGATCACATACACCCATAGAGACTTTAAACGTAGAGATGCCAACAGTGAAAACAGTAGGAAGAAAATGGACAGATATCCCATGCATTGAAGAATAAAATAGTCTGTCCTTTTTGTGAACTACTTTCGTTTCAATATCACACCATTGTAATTTGTATGGCGTAATATATTCACTAGTGCGAGTCTTTAAAGTGAACCTCTTTTCATTGTTGTTTCTTTGCTGAACGTATGTTCGTAAGTCTTGTAAGGTCTTGGTGAGATGAGTCTCCACTGGTACTCTAAAGTCCCTCACACTTCTGCCTTCAAGTCCTTGAATTAGAGTATTTAAAGTTTTCCAAGTACGATACTCTGGGTTCGGGTTAAACTCAGCTCTCTGCTTCAATACCCTAAGGAACTTAAGGAATATATCAGCTTTCTTTCTTTTTAAAATTGGTAGAAGTCCTTTTATCACATTATAACTATCAGGCATTCTTTTAAGTAGCCTTTGAACTTCATTGTTTTCCAACACTCCTTCTGCTTTTAGACAAGACAACAGATCAGGTAAGTCTTCAGAACCCCCAAAGAAACTGCACATATAGTCATCGTGTTGTTTTAACAGTTCGATGTGGTAGCTTTCCACTGGGAGTTCAGAGGCCATCATACAAACTGTAAGGTGGGTGGTTACTAGATTAGTGATACTATTAATATTACGCATATCCTTTTAATTTCATTTTAAAAATGAACTTTCGTGATGAATTTGCTCAAGATGATGGTGGCAAGAGACCAATAGATCGCCGAAATGGAGGCTGTGGAGTGATGGTTGGCAATAAACTCTATGTATGGGGTGGACAAACAGAAGATATCATTGTATGGCATTGTTTGTGCAATCAATACCAATATTATCTTAAATAGCTTATGCTTTTGTAATGCATCCACATTCCTTTTTATTTTATAGGATGGTGAGCGTGAAAGTCAGGACCTTCCACGTCCATCTGATCCACTTCTCGATGTCTTTGATATGTCTACACGTACGTGGACAAGACAGCGAACATTTAGTAATGATGGTACTACATCTATTCCTGTATATCATGGTCTTGGATCATCAATGGTGTACGATTCACATCAAGATTTTATCTACTTGTTTGGTGGATGGAAAAGACGTCATTTTGACTCTAATCTCTTTGCGCTATCACTGGAAACTTTTCATTGGACAATCATTGAACCGACCACAGACATGAAACCGGCTCCACGTTACAACACAGAGATCTTTATACATAACGACAGGTGATCCCTTATCTTGCTTGTCTTTTCAATAACTTAACTATGTATTCTTTACTAATGTTAGCAAATTAATTAAATGCCATTAATTTGAGACTGGAATATTCATTATATTATTGCTTATATACTAGGCTTAATGTGTTCGGAGGAGTGGGAGCTAATATTGTAATCAATGGAGAGAAACTAGATCCTGGGGCAGATTGGGTATCGGCTGCTCCAGATGGTAGCTATGGTTGGTGTAATGACCATCTCGAGTTTGACTTGAACTCAAGTGAGTATGTACTGGTGAAAATATTTAACTTTTGCTAAGACACTTTACAATGAAACTTCTTATTGAACAGAATAAATATCTTTACCACAGTGTTTGAGAAAAAATGTCATATTATACAACCTATATTATATTATTGAAGAGGTCATATTTTTAGGACAACTTTTAAAGTTCCAATTTATAGACAAGTTTTATTGCCATTGTCTACATGTATAACATGATGTCTTCATAAGATCCTTTCATTTAGAAAAGTGGACATCTCCATTAAACGTGGGTGATGACCGACCTCCTCCACTAGGTGGTCATAGGATTGCTAAATTTGATAGTCATAGAGCTGTTTTATTTGGTGGTAAGGGACCACTTGGTCGTAGTGATAATGTATGGATTTTGGACTTAGTGAATATGGTAAGAATATTAATAGAACATATTACACAATAATGAAAATCATTTTACTCTAATTGAAACTGTTTATATAAGTACAAGTTGCAAAAAGTCCCTATTGGATAAGTCAGCAAAATGAATTGTTAATGTGTTTCTATACACATGTATATGTACAAACCTGCTAGTGTATATGAAATTAATATTGTTTAACATATAGTTTTATAAATGTATGTACCCACTCATTTATCCACAGAAATGGAAAGGTCCTTATATTCCCCTATTACCTGATCAACCATGGCCGAGACCTGTTCGTTTCTTTACTTTAACTCCTTTTCTTGATCCTGACTATATAGTTAGTGATGATGATTACTCATCAGAACTGATAACAACACATCAAAAACTTCTGTTGCTTTGGGGTAAGGCTCTTTATCCTCCAAGTACAGATGAAGACTGTCATAAGAGCACTTGGTTGATGGAGATTGTCAGTGATGACATTATTTGGACTGAGGTAAGATGAAACTTTGAAGATTTGCAAATAATTAGACAAAACCATGTTATCACTGCATGCATGACCACAATAGAATGACAGTATTTAAGTACATATAGTGATGAGCTGTATTAAAACATATATGTTCTGTTATACACAAGCATAGTATCCTGAATGTAGTTCATGTATGTGGAAGTCATTCTAATAGTAGTACACTTCTCTATTACTTATAGAACTCCCAGAACTAGTTGTTATCTAAACAACTTTTTGGATAGATGAATAACCTTTGAGCACACTATAATTTGGGTGAAATATAAACCACTTTCATTTTACATATCTTTACCTAACTTCTACAGATTGTTATTGAAGAAAAGCCACGAGCATGGCATATAGCTTTGGCCTACCATCCTTACCCTACATCATGTCCTACTGACTGTGAAGTGGTGGTATTTGGCGGTAACAAACACATAGCAAGAGATACAGGAGGAAGAAATGCTGTCTCTGACACTTGTATAATACAACTTGGTAAGCATGTACCACCTCTGCTATTAATTACATTGCTACATATGTACACTTACTATATATTTAACATGCCTTTATAGTAGATAATTTAGTAATATTACTCTATATAATGGCTGTATTAACATTATTGTAGGTGTGCCATGCTTGCAGAAGCTGTGTATACACAATATGACAGAGTGTGAGTACACTGACTCTTTGCCTCCCAAATTGAGACAAGATGTCTCTAATTTTATGATTGCTACAAAAGAACCTATTCCAGTTATCACTGTTGGACTCAAATAAGCCAATAAATTCTTGTATCATTGTAATCATATAATGTCTTTATATATGCTCAATTAATATAATGGTAATGCCATCTTGTCAACTATTCTTTAACTAAAGATATGGACTGTTCTCTAAGTATCAGAGTAACGTTGAATAATTTGGATGACCAGGAAGATTAGTGGCAGTACAAAGAAGAGAATCACTCTTTGCTATGATTCACATGTCTATAGCTGTACTAAGGGGAAAATTAATTAATTTGTAGTCTTAATTATACAACAACTTAGCTAATGTATGTGTACTGCAGTATACATGACCTCATATGGTTGAATTACAAGGATTTCCATATTAAATAACTATCTAGGTGTACAGGAAATTCCATATAAGGAATTATTTACACCATACATTGATGCTAAAATTGATTTTGTATTTTTGTCAGTACATTGGTGTGCAATTGCTATAGAATATATTTGATGATGTTCTCTATAGTGTGGTCAACTGATCTAATTTACATACACTGTAAAAATTGATTTGTTGATTTAACTAATATATTGTTATACAAGTTGCATGTAGCAAACTTAGTATGATGTAAAAGTAAATATAACACTTTTAGTTACTAATGTACTACTGTTTATGTAGCTAGTAGTACATTAGTATTAAAAAAGTGTTATATTTACTTTTACATTATACTAAGTTTGTTACATTTAGCCTGCCTGTATAACAATATATTGGTTAAATCAACAAATCAATTTTTACAGTGTAGCTGGTACTGAAGTTAAGAGTAGAAATACTACACGATGGTTTCAGTGTTGTAAGACTATGATATGCCTATAATGTGTAAGTGTCTTAATTGTTGTGTAGAAGACTCCTATGAAAAATTATAACCAATAGATCTAGATATAATCAGACAAATAATTCATGGCTATGAGGTAATAAAGACATAGTAAGAGATACGAAGAAGGAATGTAGTCTCTGATACTTGTATAATACAAATTGGTAAGCATGTACCACCTCTGCTATTATAGTTACATTGCTACATACGTACACTTACTATATATTAAGCATTCCTTTATAGTAGATAATTTAGTAATATTACTCTATATAGTGGTTGTACTATCATTACTGTAGGTGTACCGTGCTTGCAGAAGTTGTGTATCCACAATATGACAGAGTGTGAATACACTGACTCTGTTTCCCAAACTGAGACAAGATGTCTCTAATTATATGATTGCCATAAAAGAACCTATTCTAGTTATCACTGTTGGCCATGGATTTCAATAACTACAAACAGTATATAATTACATACACTATATTAATCATTGTCATTTTAATGCTTGTGTGTTGTGCATATTCAAACAACAGTTATAAATATACATGTTATATATTAAATTGTGTATGCTGAATACAACAGGGTTAATGAAGTTATCATACATTTCACACTGACATAAGTGTAGTTGTTATTTTCCATGCAAATAATATAAACTAGTGCAGCTTATAATATAAATGAAACAACCAAATTCTGTTGGAGCCAGTCAAACAATTACATTCTAATATTTTGATGGAACACACTGTAAAATTGGATTGGCTATTTTAACCAATTCATAGCCACTTGTATTTGTCATATAAAAGTCACTTTAAAATGTATATACTGTTTTGATTACTAATTACTATGGAATTGTTCAGACCATGTAGCTCAACAAATGACTTCTTAAAAGGAAATGTGTGTGGTATATCTAGAGTTGATCTACCATAAATATTATAGTAACAGCCCTCACACAAAGGTTTATCTGTCTAACTAATGAGACATTAAACAGAATTTTGATTTTATCACTCTACAATTAACTGTAGGACATGAATTGTGTGATTAGAATGTATCTAAATAATGACAGCAGTGCAATTAATATTGCAAAATACTGATGCACTTCCTCTAGGATATTTTATAGTCATCATCATTCTAAGTCAAATCTATTTTATTTTTGTACAAAATGAAAGCGTTATAGGAAAAAAATCACAAATATAACACTTTATACAAAAATCATATGCATGCCACAGCAGGTAAAAAGTAGTGTAATAGCTATGCTATTGTTATTTCTTTAATTATAAGCATTTCTCAACCTTCTTCCAGTATTTTAGAGTGCTCTCCTTTTTGTACCCATTGGGGCCACCATTATGTATCCTAGCAATGTCTTCATTTGTAGGTTTACGACCTAGTCTGGCCTCAGTAGCATATCGATTCATATAGCTCTGCATAACTTGTTCAGAATATGTCTTTGACCCATGACCTTTTGTATTTTTCCAGGTTTCCAATAATGGATTGAACTCAACAGCATCATTGTAATAGACTTCCCATATCTGATATCGTCCATAAGCTTTCCCATTATCTCCAACTGCACAATCTGGGTCCTTAATGCCACCTGTCTCAACCTTTGCTATACAATCATAAAGTTTTCTGCTGATTTCTTGACCTGTTAAAAACTATAAAATTAAAGTCATTGTATATTACCAAATATATATACCTGATGTCACAAAAACTGAGGAAAAAAGCAGCAGTGCAATGATTAAGTTCCATTTAAAGGACATTTTAATTAAGTTCAATTCTGTATATCGATTTAGAGCCTTTGATTTTATTCGCGACAGCCAGACTACTTTCCAAGCTATTACGCGTTTTATTGGCTTTTTATATCTAAACACCACCTCCAACACACAACACTAATTTAGTGGGCGTATAATAATAATAATTATAACTATTATAACTAAACACTATTCCCACTTCACTAAACCCTATTCCCGCTTTACTAAATCTTATTTCCGCTTCACTAAACCATATTCCCGCTTCACTAAACCCTATTCCCACTTCACTAAACATTATGGTCCACGTAGTTTCTTTCTTCTCAATGGGTGTGACCTGACCGCACCCACGTCGTGAAATTATTAACATTCCTTCACACGTTGGACCTGAGCTATTATAATTATTACACTACCATAGTCCAGACACAGTGCAAGTAGCTATAGGCAGCATTTGAAGAACTCTCTGTGTTTGAATTCTCATTGATATAACCTTAGCATTGATCATGGAAGCTGCCAGGAAACATGATAAGACCATCCTTGTGTTGCTTCATCTTTTCTTTGCATTTCTGGCGATATTTGGCCAGGTTGGACAGAATGTCAGCCTGCCACTGTGGGCTAATGCTGCATCCTCAACCTGCTCCACTCACCACAACAATGATACAATTGGAATTATGGATCCCTACTTTATCCTCAGCTTTGCCTCTTTCTCCTTTGTGATAACATTTGGTGGTCTTACAATCCTCACATTGTTAATTAGCCGCAAAAGTATCACCAAGGAGAGTCTAAAATTTCCTCAATGGCAGTTTATGCTGATTGGTGTGTGTGATGCATTCAATGGCATGCTAGTAGTGTTTGCTTCTCCATCTGTTCGAACAGCACCCTTTTTACAGGCTATACTTGGAAATATCATCATTCCACTTACTATAATTTTGAGGTAATATAATATTATGTTGATTGAGTTTTTGGTATATACATACACTGAAAAAAACATTTTGTCATTTTAACTGAGATCTTCGTTACTACAGTTTCATCAATACAATGTAAACCCATTCTAAGTTGCTACAAGGCCAAAACTAGTCTAACTTAATATGCATAAAGCCGACTAGTTGTATCTACAACCACATTGCAATAGAATCATGGCTTCAATTGAAGCTATTAGCAGATACTATTTCAACCGAATTAACCCAATTAGTAAAGTTCAAATAATATCTATCTCTCACTCATACTTACAATTATTGGACATGAACTATAAAGAGCACTTTTTGGCTTCTAGTTGACTTTATACATAATGAGTTAGACCAGTTTTGGTTTTGTGGTAATTCAATATCATATTGATGAAATTATGGTGTCAAAGACAATGGTTGAAATGACAAAATGCTGTTTTAAATGTAGTACACTGTAAAAATTAATATATCATTTTAACAAGTTATCTGTACCTGACATGAACGGATTACTATTGAATATAGAATTCTTGTGAATTACTCACTATACAATTTGTTTGTATGTTGTACTTTTACATAGCAACAAATTATATAATGTGAGTATTTCACAAGAATTATAGAATCTATAATAATCCATTCATGTCAGGTACAAATTAGTTGTTAAAATAACATGGTACTTTTTACAGTGTATGGTGCAGTGTATTTAGAAAGATATGTAACCATAGATAGTATAGACTATGTGACCAAGTATTAAGAGTATGCACACTTACATTCAGTCTGTATTAGTTTAATAAGTAGCAAAGTTTAATCAAATTCATGTCCATGAATGATATCTTAGAATTATAGGAACAATGATAGATCAACTGTAAAGATCTAATCAATTGCCCACCTGATACACTGTAAAAATTGATCTGTTGATTTAACTAATATATTGTTATACAGGCAGGTTACATGTAACAAACTTAGTATAATATAAAAGTAAATATAACACACTTTTTATTACTAATGTACTAATAGCTACATAAACAATAGTACAGTAGTAATCAAAACAATGTTATGTCTATTTTCACATCATATTAGTTTACTACCTGCAACCTGTATAACAATACATTGGTTAAATCAACAAATCAATTTTTACAATGTAGTCTTATAATATGTTTATAATAATATCAGAACAATAATAAGGAAGCCTCTAGAGTGGTGGTAACAAAGCAACATACTTTAATGTGAAGTTAATACATTTAGGTTCTGACGTTCAAGACTTATAGGGTCTAGAGTATAGTATTAAATTTCCATTAAAGTACAGTGTTCTACTACCCATACACTATATATTGCCATAGTCCAGACACCGGTGCAAGTAGCTATAGGCAGCATTTAAAGAACTCTCTGTGTTTGAATTCTCATTGATATAACCTTAGCCTTGATCATGGAAGCTGCCAGGAAACATGATAAGACCATCCTCGTGTTGCTTCATCTTTTCTTTGCATTTTTGGCAATATTTGGCCAGGTTGGACAGAATGTAAGCCTGCCACTATGGGCTAATGCTGCATCCTCAACCTGCTCCACTCACCACAACAATGATACAATTGGAATTATGGATACCTACTTTATCCTCAGCTTTGCCTCTTTCTCCTTTGTGATAACATTTGGTGGTCTTACAATCCTCACATTGTTAATTAGCCACAAAAGTATCACCAAGGAGAGTCTGAAATTTCCTCAATGGCAGTTTATGCTAATTGGTGTGTGTGATGCATTCAATGGCATGCTAGTAGTGTTTGCTTCTCCATCTGTTCGAACAGCACCCTTTTTACAGGCTATACTTGGAAATATTATCATTCCACTTACTATAATTTTGAGGTAATATAATATTATGTTGATTGACTTTTCCATATATAGAATATGGTGCAGAAATGTTTCTTAAATAATTAATTCCATGCAACTCAATATAGTTTAACAAACATAATTATATAATTATGTATGATCTTTTTCTCAATTTAAAAGATTGGCGATTTTGCGGAAAAAGCCTACAATAGTGAAGTTGATTGCTGCAGGTGTTGTTCTTGTTGGTCTCATTCTCTCACTAATTCCAGTCATTACTGGAATGGATAAAGACAGTGCTGATGCCAAACAGAAATGGTTACAACAATCAACAGCATCACGAATTCTGTGGCCATTATGCTTCATGTTAGGATTTGTAAGTACTTTGTTGTGCATCTAATTACACAAGTATTCAGTTTTAATATTAACTTTGTCATTCTCCCTCATAAGGTTCCAGCCACACTCATGAATGTATTTGAAGAGATGAGTCTTAAAGATACACGTAAAGTGAATCTTTTCTACTTGCTGTTTTGGACCTCACTCTATCAATTCATCACAGTCATGTTGTTCTTTTGGTTGGATATCTTACCAAAATTTGGATTTTCAAATAATATTCATGACTTTGGTACCAAGTAAGATGGAATTGATCAATAACATAATTATCTTATTTTAAAAACCTTTTAGTTACTGGTTTGCTTTACAATGTTTCTTTGGAAGAGCTACTTGTGATTATTTTCCTGGTCTTCTTGGCACTGTGTTCATCTTTATGTACATACTGACTTACATTGGTAGTGGGTTACTGTTACGATATGCTGAGGGAGCTACATATTTAGCTGTTGTTCAAGTTAGTATGATTACATTAATTATGTGTAGTGTGTTTTATTGTTTAGTCTCTTATTACTCCTTTGGGTGCTTTGTTTTGGAGTATTTTTGCTACTGATGACTGTGGTAACTTCTATTGTGAGCCTCATGCTGATAGCTTGACCTATTTCAGTATAGGAGGCATTGTGTTAATTGTTCCTGCAATCTTAGTTTATAATATAAGGTAATATTGTAGGTGTTTACATATCAATTTAACTGACATTACTATACTCTATACACTACAACATGTTGATCAACACATATCAGAAGTTCATTTATTTAATAGAATTGACTGATATAAATTTACTATTTTATTTCTTGCTTGATGTGTGTACACTTTCTTAATTTATATAGCATTGATGAAGTAAAGAAGATACTGTTTAACAGGTTTGTCCATTAACTCGTATTTCAGATATTTAATAAATTTTGTTTTTAATTTAGAGGGAACATTTATCAACAGTTGGATGAAGCTGACGATCCAAGAGAGACTACTCCTTTATTAAATTAATAAGACTCCTTGAATTGAATTATTAAACTTAACACATTAACGTTTATAGTAATTTGATATTAATTAGACACACACACACACACATTTTAGTGCTTTTGGCTATTGATATACTAGATTATGAATTTGCATAGCTGAACTTTTTTTGAATAATTTTTGTCGAACTGTTTACATATTTAATTATATTTAAGAAACATCAGCGTCTACTTGTTATATATATAAACAGCCGGCATATAATATGTAGTCACAATAAAATGAGTATATAAATGGTAATTATTAATATAAAGTAAATCATCTCACTACTTTAGGTTTGTAACACTTTAAAAATGTCTGTAGATAATAACATTCATGACTATAACTATAATGTAATGTGTTAGTAACAGTTCCAATGCATCTATAACTAATTTGGATGCTGACAAGTTTTTGGATGCTTATGTAGCAATCTTTGTAAGTCAACACCTTTTCTTTTTGCAAGCTGACTACCTTCTTGACAATAACTAGCACAGAGGAGAATATCAACAATATTATCCCATTTAGGAGGACTAACAAGTCTGTTATACCACATATGTATTAGCTCAATTGTTTGCTGTCTTAATGTTGAATATTCCTTGCTAATTTGCTTGTACTGAGTATATGATAGACCAAGACACAGACATAGATCATATGGTTGGTCAATAAAGGGGAAGTCCTTTAAAATTTCCTCTGATGAGCCAATGAACTTGTTTGTAGGTGATTCTGGTGGGCCTGTGAAAGGAGATTTAATGTACTGTAATGATTCTACATGTCTTTATACCTGGTAGAATTTGCATTGAGTAGACGTAAAATGCTATCATAGTCAACAGAACACCAACAGTAAAACTAACAAATGACAATATAACAGGAATGACAACAGGACGTCTCCTCATCAAATCTATATCATGTAGAGTAAACTATGATTACATCCTTAAATTTCTGTTTACTTTTGTGTGATTGAAGCTGGGGACTTGGTGGTTTTTGTTTATCATAATTATTTGGATATTGTATTCGTAATGGAAATTTATCTGGAAGTAGAGATCCACTTAAGTATAGAAAGACATTGTCTGGAAAGTTAGTAGGTGTTGTTGAATTATTGTTTTGACTTAATTCCAGTCTGATTTCTGTCCAATTAAGAGACTGTATATCACATTCTTCAATCTAAAGATCATTAGCTCATAAAGTTACACGTACATACATTTATAACCAATACCTCTAATGGAAAGACATTGGGTCTTATCTTCCATTCCTCACCAATTGTTAATCCATCATATGGAATGGTTTTCATGCTTTTGTTTATAAGTATGGTTATTGTTATTGTTTTTGAATCAAATATCACTTTTTTGTGTTCTGGTCCACACAATTTTGAGTGGAAATTCTGTGCTAATTGCTGATATGGAAAAAGACAATTAAAAGAAACACTTAATGGAAAATATTTACATGTACTTTCATGAACAATTTCACAATTACACTTACAGTTTTTGCTGCTTCTGTTTTTTGAGCAATAACCAAGGTCAATTGAGTTGGTAATTTTTCCAATGATGAATAGTATAATCTAGCTAAATGTTTTTTTGTTGTTAATCGGCTGTAAATTTTTTTTACAATTGCCCAAAAACTGAATGAAGTAGTGGTCATTGTTCCAATTGATGAACTAAGATCAAAAGAGCAAGGTATCTTATCTGCTTTTTCAAATCGATATGGAGGTTCAGTATCCTTTGAAAAGACAAAGCAGAATTCATCAAATTCGTTTTCATTAATGCTCTCATTTGGTCTTATTATTCCACAGTGTTGCATTTTAACTTCAACAGGATGTTTAATCTCATCAGCTCTGAAGTAATACAGGGGACTAATCAATTCGGTACCTTCTGGTAGACATATATCTGAAAGTTGCACTATATCTACATGAATGTTAGACTCAATACTCTCTTTAGTTATCACCTTCAATCCATATCCAACCCATTCTATGCTTGAAGTATTTCCATTGAATACCATATCAGCAGAATCTAAAACTTTAACTCCTGGGTATGAGCATTTTTCTTTTGTCTTCACTTCAAGATCATGCCTTAGTTTTTTAAACTTCTTAATAGCTAATAAATGATAAATGAACTTAAAAATGGACAGAATACGTCCGTTGTGAAAAATACCGGGAGTTTGAAAAGTAATATCAAGATAAAGGGTGGAGATTAGATGAACAATCATGGAAGAATTGAACCCGATACAGTGTTCGATGTCAACTTGATGTTTAGGCTCTTCTATCTGCTCTGTAACCAGAAAATAAAACTGGTAATTGGAATGAACAAGAAGAGTTAATGCAGGGATCACTTCAAACAATTGCACCACAAAAGCATAGTCAGATGTCCATACACTATAGATAAACCAGATAAGCCATCCATCATATGCTATCAAAATAGATGACATTAAAACAAATTTTGGTTGAAGCACTGCAGTAAGTGGCTTCCATTTGTGAAGACGATAAAGTAGCTTGAGAGATCTGATTGAATTAATAGAAAACCACAGACCAACTTGGACATTAATAATATCGTTGAGTCTGAAATAGAATTGGGCATTGACCAGGGTAATAGCTATGTCAAAAGATGGAACTAATGTCAGGTAGACCCTTATTAGGATAAGAAGTGTTAGGACTGTGTTGTTCTTGTGCCCTTTCCATGATGAGCTGTTCCTGTTTGAAAGCATAGCATTACAAATAATATACATATATCTAGTTGTCTCACCAAAGATTTGATAGAGTCACAAGTAGACCCATATTTTAGTAAGTGATGGTTTTACTATAGCCTTCTCTTAGTTTTGTAGAAAGATATGATATTCATTAATGCAAAGGAAATTCTATGAATCAACTTATAAATAGGAGGAAAGAGGAAACAAAAGAAAGGTACTAATGAATCTTATTAAAATCAATAAATAAACTTAAGAAAAGAGGAAACAAAAAAACAAAAAAAAACAACCAACAATCAAAGTCAACCAACTTAATTGGTAATATAATATAAGTGAGAAATGTTCCCCTGTCTATTAAAAGAATGCAAATACTGTAACTAATATTGTGTCCATTACTTTTATGGACGGATGATCATGTCAGTAATTTAAACATACACAATTCTCATTAGATTATTAGGTATAACTAAGGAGATAGTATACATTGTTTTACATCATATTAGATATGTTCTAGTATTAAAGATTACAACTGTTGTGACTAGATATATAGCTTCTAAAAACAACGTATAAATTGTAACACTACAGACAACTGGTTATACATTCTACAATCTATATGTCAGCCACATCCATAAAAGTGGGAAAATAAAGGAAATAATTATCTATTAATTAAGTTACGTTAGGTAATCACCGTTGATCTATCCGGTCTTGTCACCTATAGTTTGTCTGAGTTGAGAAGAGCCCTTCATTAAACGAGGAGGTTGGGTATAAAAAGGCCCTGCCCAGGGCAAGTTAATTAATTATTTCTTCTTCACGTTTGGAAGTTACACATCACTATAGCACTTGTAAGTGCTAAACAGTAGATCTGGGTGCTTATAAAAGCGTTTATCAGGGGTAAAAGGACGTCAAATGAGCGTCGTTTTATTTGAAAAACTAAAATGGCTACTTCTGGTGAGACTTGTCCTCCCAAGAAGAAGCGTGTGGGACATGTTTACCAAATGAAGCTGAATTTCTCGAGTGACTTCACTAACTAGAATTAGTGAAGTCAGTTATGTCGTCAAAGGAGTCATGACTACTCGACAATCGTGAGCTTGTTGGACATGGCGGGTGCGAATGATGATGGTGGCAATGAGACAGTCAATGAAAGTAGTGGTTGACCTCAGAGGGATATTGTTAAGCTAATGTTGGAATATTCAGGTAATATCTAATAACAAAGAATGACTACCAATATTTAAGACATTATAGGTATCTTTACTGGTGATGTAAGCAAAAGACATTTCATGAACTAGTAGTAGGACTGATGCGACCATGTGACTGTCGTGTTATAACATGGGCGACATCATCTGTTGTTCAGGTACAATGGCTTCATGTGTATTATAAGATTCTTGTGATTTTGTGACTTGTAGATTGGACTTGTCTTAACTCTCCTATTTCAAATTGGAGTAATGTCATTTACGAAATTGGTGTGATCATAATTTCAGTCAAAATGATATTCTATTTCATTTTTTACATTCCTGTAATCTTACACATGGTCTTGGTAAAACAGTTAATTCTACATGTACTGGATGCATTCTCATTGACATTTTTTGCAAATCCTCCTTGTAAAAACATATATAAATATCCTAATATCAGTAATTGCACAAATTGCAACAAATTGTAGCTGGCAAACCCAATAGACCATATATGTGATTTGACATTTTAGTTGAACATTTGTTTATGTTAAATAAACCAGATGACTATGGAAAATGTGTTGTATATATGTTATTTGAGATTCATGACAAAGAGATCTGATCACATTGAAACCAATGCAAAAGATCACAATCACTTACACCGTGAACAGATGGAAAAGTCATTTTCTCTTTGGGGGAGAAAGGATGGTAATAATTTGTTTTTGTACGACTATAGTATGTATGGAACTATGATATTCATTTACTTGTCCTGGCTGACTGCCTACATTGGATACTGATACGGTCAGGAATCTAAGATGTTTAGAACCCGAATGGAGTGTACTCTCATGTGCTCAGTTGAGTTTATACATTTAAGCTTTAAATTCAAATAATTTACACGTATTTTAAAGTTTGCACCAACTTGATAACTGGTTATAATAGTTTCTATCGATGGAAAGACATTTACACTAACTGACACACGAATGTCCAGGGGGAGGGGCATTCTACACTATAAAGTATATAGTTGTCTGCACGTGGGACAACAGTCTACAATCTGACATCTGTGCCTCCTTTACTGAACCAGTATCTATAACAATGTTACCAGGATCAACTATTGGATTGATTCTTCTCTTTATTTCAACATCAAGTACAAGTGCTATTGTCAGTTCATATCATATGTAATCTCTATCATTAGATGTAGGAGCTATTTCTTATCTGCCTTTCATGAATTTTGGTTCTGCTGCTAGTGTGTATACAGGAGTTGATGATGATACTCAGCCTATATCACTGCCATCTCCATTAAAGTTTGGAAATAGCACTTACTCCACTGCTTATGTAAGTATATCTGTGTATAATGCTATACTAAGATATGATTCAATGTTTATACAGATCAGCAGTAATGGACTAATAAGTTTAGGAACATCTTATACTTCCTTTACACCAGAGACATTCCCAATATCTTCTAAAGTGATAGCACCTTATTGGGATGATATAGATTTAAGACAACAGGGTCAGATTAATTACACATTAGTAACAACTCAGAATGATTCTGTTGGGTCCATTGCTCTTGTTAATAACTTCTTAGCCTCAAACATCAGTGTGAGCTTCAGTGCTGACTGGATACTAGTGGCTCAATGGATAGATGTGTGCCCATTTGGAAATTCTGAATGTACAAATGTACGTTTATAATGATAAGATTATAAAATTGTGGCTTTTTTAACAGCCAAATTCTTTTCAAGTTGTACTGGCTTCTCAAAGCAATACCACATATACTATCTTTACTTATTTGTGTAATAAACTCCAATGGAACGATTCTGCTGCAATTGGGTTTAGTGCAAGTGATAATTTCTATAAAAACCATCCATTATCAAGACAGTCTCAAGTAAATGATATCGCTTGTCTCAATTCTCCTGTTTCAAATTGGAGTAATGTCGTTTACAAAATTGGTATGATGATGTTTAAGCGCTATGATACATACAATTATATTGGATTTATTATAGATTCCTGTAATCTTACATGTAGTCTTGGCGAAAGAGTTAATTCTACATGTAGTGGATGTATTCTCATTGACATTTGCTCACGAAATACTCCTTGTAAAAATGGAGGAAACTGTACATTAGGATCTGTCCCTGATGAGTACATCTGTGATTGTAGTGGTACAGGCTATACAGGGAAGAACTGTAGCACAGGTAAAGTATATACATAATAAATTGATTGTATGATATGTAACATATTATCAATAGAATATAAATCAATATTTAGCTCACTAAATAAATTAAGAGTTTCCTTGTGTCTTGTGCAATTCCTTTTAAAAACAAATTGAGACTTTATAGTCACATAATTAATTTATAATGGTATGATGATAGCTATTTATGTCTATACATTTGAATTGTCAGAATCACTAGAATTCAAAGTGAAAGAAAGACTAAAACTGTTGTGTCAATATTTACATAATTGATTCACTAATTAATATTGTAATTGAATTAAAGTTTAAGGAAAGAAACCAACTAAAATCTGTTGATGTCAGCATATATTTCATTGGATCACTATATGCATTTCGTTTTAATTTAAAAGTTTACCCATATCAGTTACATATTAATTAATATAGCTGTCTGTATATATGTAGTAAGTTATTAAATCAACTCTGCTCTTGTTAAGTCACATTGCACTTAATTGGAATCATTGTACTCTTAGAAGTGTCATATAAGTAATTTGTAGTGATTAGTGATGGGTAATATGGCATATTTTAAAATGATACAATTTTTTAAGCAATCACACACATTACCAGTAAAATTCCTAGAGCATTCACTAGTCAAAATTTTATTACTGAAGGAGCCAATATTTTGGCACTCATTCAGATGTCTTAATCATGGCAAAAACGTAGATCAATTGACAAAATATAAATAGAATGAAAGACGATGAAAGAGCTGTTGTGAATGGAGATGTGAATGTATTAGCAATTGTAGAGTACATATGGACCAGTAGTCATGATGTAACTTAGGGCGAGGCTAAAGTTTTAGATGTTTGTGATAATTGGCATGTGAAATGTTTACTGGAATCTTGGCATAATATATGACAAACCATCCAGATTGAATGAATAGAGATATAGGTATTCTTTCAGATATCTATCACTCTCATATATACCATAGATTAAAGACTAGGTTTGTAAAGGTAGTGTGTTTCTATCAAATGTGTATTTATTTTATATTTGTTTCTTTAGTCCTTTTATTAATTTTTTCTATCTCTTGCTCTTTGTTAATTGTAACCTTTGCTCTGTTTAATTTTGGACTAAAACCCTCTTTGTTATTATCATTTATTATTTTGTTATTATAATTTATTATTCACCTTATTTACTTGCTCTACTTGTTTCTATTTAAGTTTTGTCACTTGTTCTAACTTTTACCCTGAAAAAGACAGTTAAATAGATGTAAAGGATTGACTCATTTCAACAACAAAAAATATGGCTAGTGAACACTCTCAAAACTTTACTGATATCTCTACCACAAAGACTCTAACAATTATGTGTAACTATTAATTATTACAAAACATGGTTACATGAATAAACACCTGTCTCCAACCTCCGTAACATTTTCTACCACAAGGCAATCCAATATCCATAGTCAAATAAATTATACATTATGAGTTAGGCAATCTGTGGCTAATCATATAATAATTTAGAACTTAATTTTTATTTACAATTGGCTGGTTAGAATCAGAACAGATGCTCAGTCAAATCTTCAACTAATTAATTATGTTTTTTATTAAATATTAATGAATGTAGCAATACTAAAGACAATAACTGTCATGAAAATGCCATCTGTACAAACACAAATGGTAGTTTTACATGTCAATGTGAAAATTGATATACAGGAAATGGAAAAAAATGTAGTGGTAAATGACTTAATCACTCTATTGTAAAGGAAGTCATTATTTTTTACTAGACATCAATGAATGTAACAATGCAGAAGACAATAATTGTCATGAAAATAGTATTTGTACAAATACTAACGGTAGCTTTATATGTCAGTGTAAAAATGGATATACAGGGAATGGAACTACCTGTAATGGTATGTGATTTAATCACTCTATTGTAATGAAAGTCATTATTTTTTACTAGACATCAATGAATGTAGCAACACAGAAGACAATAATTGTGATGAAAATGCTATCTGTACAAACACAAATGGTAGCTTTACATGTCAATGTAAAAATGGATATACAGGGAATGGAACTACCTGTACTGGTAAGTGATTTAATCACTCTATTGTAATGGAAGTCATTATTTTTTACTAGACATCAATGAATGTAGCAACACAGAAGACAATAATTGTGATGAAAATGCTATCTGTACAAACACAAATGGTAGCTTTACATGTCAGTGTGAAAATGGATATACAGGGAATGGAACTACCTGTAATGGTATGTGATTTAATCACTCTATTGTAATGGAAGTCATTATTTTTTACTAGACATCAATGAATGTAGTAATACAGAAGACAATAATTGTGATGAAAATGCTATCTGTGTAAACACAAATGGTAGCTTTACATGTCAATGTAAAAATGGATATACAGGAAATGGAACTACCTGTACTGGTGAGTGATTTAATCACTCTATTGTAATGGAAGTCATTATTTTTTACTAGACATCAATGAATGTAGCAACACAGAAGACAATAATTGTGATGAAAATGCTATCTGTACAAACACAAATGGTAGCTTTACATGTCAGTGTGATAATGGATATGCAGGGAATGGAACTACCTGTACTGGTATGTGATTTAATCACTCTATTGTAATGGAAGTCATCTTTTTCACTAGACATCAATGAATGTAGCAATGCAGAAGACAATAATTGTCATAAAAATGGTATTTGTACAAACACAAATGGTAGCTTTACATGTCAATGTAAAAATGGATATACAGGAAATGGAACTACCTGTACTGGTGAGTGATTTAATCACTCTATTGTAATGGAAGTCATTATTTTTTACTAGACATCAATGAATGTAGCAACACAGAAGACAATAATTGTCATGAAAATGCTATCTGTACAAACACAAATGGTAGCTTTACATGTCAATGTAATAATGGATATACAGGGAATGGAACTACCTGTACTGGTGAGTGATTTAATCACTCTATTGTAATGGAAGTCATTTTTTTTACTAGACATCAATGAATGTAGTAATACAGAAGACAATAATTGTCATGAAAATGCTATCTGTGTAAACACAAATGGTAGCTTTACATGTCAGTGTGAAAATGGATATACAGGGAATGGAACTACCTGTACTGGTATGTGATTTAATCACTCTATTGTAATGGAAGTCATTTTTCTCACTAGACATCAATGAATGTAGCAATGCAGAAGACAATAATTGTGATGAAAATGCTATCTGTACAAACACAAATGGTAGCTTTACATGTCAGTGTGAAAATGGATATACAGGGAATGGAACTACCTGTACTGGTGAGTGATTTAATCACTCTATTGTAATGGAAGTCATTTTTTTCACTAGACATCAATGAATGTAGCAATGCAGAAGACAATAATTGTCATGAAAATGGTATTTGTACAAATACTAATGGTAGCTTTACATGTCAATGTAAAAATGGATATACAGGGAATGGAACTACCTGTACTGGTAAGTGATTTAATCACTCTATTGTAATGGAAGTCATTATTTTTTACTAGACATCAATGAATGTAGCAATGCAGAAGACAATAATTGTCATAAAAATGGTATTTGTACAAACACAAATGGTAGCTTTACATGTCAATGTAAAAATGGATATACAGGGAATGGAACTACCTGTACTGGTGAGTGATTTAATCACTCTATTGTAATGGAAGTCATTTTTTTTACTAGACATCAATGAATGTAGTAATACAGAAGACAATAATTGTCATGAAAATGCTATCTGTGTAAACACAAATGGTAGCTTTACATGTCAGTGTGAAAATGGATATACAGGGAATGGAACTACCTGTACTGGTATGTGATTTAATCACTCTATTGTAATGGAAGTCATTTTTTTCACTAGACATCAATGAATGTAGCAATGCAGAAGACAATAATTGTCATAAAAATGGTATTTGTACAAACACAAATGGTAGCTTTACATGTCAATGTAAAAATGGATATACAGGGAATGGAACTACCTGTACTGGTGAGTGATTTAATCACTCTATTGTAATGGAAGTCATTATTTTTTACTAGACATCAATGAATGTAGCAACACAGAAGACAATAATTGTCATGAAAATGGTATTTGTACAAACACAAATGGTAGCTTTACATGTCAATGTAAAAATGGATATACAGGGAATGGAACTACCTGTACTGTGAGTGATTTAATCACTCTATTGTAATGGAGTCATTATTTTTTACTAGACATCAATGAATGTAGCAACACAGAAGACAATAATTGTGATGAAAATGCTATCTGTACAAACACAAATGGTAGCTTTACATGTCAATGTAAAAATGAATATACAGGGAATGGAACTATCTGTACTGGTGAGTGATTTAATCACTCTATTGTAATGGAAGTCATTATTTTTTACTAGACATCAATGAATGTAGCAACACAGAAGACAATAATTGTCATGAAAATGCTATCTGTACAAACACAAATGGTAGCTTTACATGTCAGTGTGATAATGGATATACAGGAAATGGAACTACCTGTACTGGTATGTGATTTAATCACTCTATTGTAATGGAAGTCATCTTTTTCACTAGACATCAATGAATGTAGCAATGCAGAAGACAATGATTGTCATAAAAATGGTATTTGTACAAACACAAATGGTAGCTTTACATGTCAATGTAATAATGGATATACAGGGAATGGAACTACCTGTACTGGTGAGTGATTTAATCACTCTATTGTAATGGAAGTCATTATTTTTTACTAGACATCAATGAATGTAGCAACACAGAAGACAATAATTGTCATGAAAATGCTATCTGTACAAACACAAATGGTAGCTTTACATGTCAATGTAAAAATGGATATACAGGAAATGGAACTACCTGTACTGGTATGTGATTTAATCACTCTATTGTAATGGAAGTCATCTTTTTCACTAGACATCAATGAATGTAGCAATGCAGAAGACAATAATTGTCATAAAAATGGTATTTGTACAAACACAAATGGTAGCTTTACATGTCAATGTAAAGATGGATATACAGGAAATGGAACTACCTGTAATGGTATGTGATTTAATCACTCTATTGTAATGGAAGTCATTATTTTTTACTAGACATCAATGAATGTAGTAATACAGAAGACAATAATTGTCATGAAAATGCTATCTGTGTAAACACAAATGGTAGCTTTACATGTCAATGTAAAAATGGATATACAGGGAATGGAACTACCTGTACTGGTAAGTGAGTGATTTAATCACTCTATTGTAATGGAAGTCATTTTTTTCACTAGACATCAATGAATGTAGCAATGCAGAAGACAATAATTGTGATGAAAATGCTATCTGTACAAACACAAATGGTAGCTTTACATGTCAATGTAAAAATGGATATACAGGGAATGGAACTACCTGTACTGGTAAGTGATTTAATCACTCTATTGTAATGGAAGTCATTTTTTTCACTAGACATCAATGAATGTAGCAATGCAGAAGACAATAATTGTCATAAAAATGCTATTTGTACAAATACTAACGGTAGCTTTACATGTCAATGTAAAAATGGATATACAGGGAATGGAACTACCTGTACTGGTATGTGATTTAATCACTCTATTGTAATGGAAGTCATTTTCTTTCACTAGACATCAATGAATGTAGCAATGCAGAAGACAATAATTGTCATGAAAATGCTATCTGTACAAACACAAATGGTAGCTTTACATGTCAATGTAAAAATGGATATACAGGGAATGGAACTACCTGTACTGGTAAGTGATTTAATCACTCTATTGTAATGGAAGTCATTTTTTTCACTAGACATCAATGAATGTAGCAATGCAGAAGACAATAATTGTCATAAAAATGCTATTTGTACAAATACTAACGGTAGCTTTACATGTCAATGTAAAAATGGATATACAGGGAATGGAACTACCTGTACTGGTATGTGATTTAATCACTCTATTGTAATGGAAGTCATTTTCTTTCACTAGACATCAATGAATGTAGCAATGCAGAAGACAATAATTGTCATGAAAATGCTATCTGTACAAACACAAATGGTAGCTTTACATGTCAATGTAAAAATGGATATACAGGGAATGGAACTACCTGTACTGGTAAGTGATTTAATCACTCTATTGTAATGGAAGTCATTTTTTTCACTAGACATCAATGAATGTAGCAATGCAGAAGACAATAATTGTCATGAAAATGGTATTTGTACAAACACAAATGGTAGCTTTACATGTCAATGTAAAAATGGATATACAGGGAATGGAACTACCTGTACTGGTGAGTGATTTAATCACTCTATTGTAATGGAAGTCATTATTTTTTACTAGACATGAATGAATGTAGCAACACAGAAGACAATAATTGTCATGAAAATGGTATTTGTACAAACACAAATGGTAGCTTTACATGTCAGTGTGATAATGGATATGCAGGAAATGGAACTACCTGTAATGGTATGTGATTTAATCACTCTATTGTAATGGAAGTCATTATTTTCACTAGACATCAATGAATGTAGCAACACAGAAGACAATAATTGTGATGAAAATGCTATCTGTACAAACACAAATGGTAGCTTTACATGTCAATGTAAAAATGGATATACAGGGAATGGAACTACCTGTACTGGTATGTGATTTAATCACTCTATTGTAATGGAAGTCATTATTTTTTACTAGACATCAATGAATGTAGCAATGCAGAAGACAATAATTGTCATAAAAATGGTATTTGTACAAACACAAATGGTAGCTTTACATGTCAATGTAAAAATGGATATACAGGGAATGGAACTACCTGTACTGGTAAGTGATTTAATCACTCTATTGTAATGGAAGTCATTATTTTTTACTAGACATCAATGAATGTAGCAACACAGAAGACAATAATTGTCATGAAAATGCTATCTGTACAAACACAAATGGTAGCTTTACATGTCAGTGTGATAATGGATATACAGGAAATGGAACTACCTGTAATGGTAAGTGATTTAATCACTCTATTGTAATGGAAGTCATTTTTTTCACTAGACATCAATGAATGTAGCAATGCAGAAGACAATAATTGTGATGAAAATGCTATCTGTACAAACACAAATGGTAGCTTTACATGTCAATGTGAAAATGGATATACAGGGAATGGAACTACCTGTACTGGTAAGTGATTTAATCACTCTATTGTAATGGAAGTCATTTTTTTCACTAGACATCAATGAATGTAGCAATGCAGAAGACAATAATTGTCATAAAAATGCTATTTGTACAAATACTAACGGTAGCTTTACATGTCAATGTAAAAATGGATATACAGGGAATGGAACTACCTGTACTGGTATGTGATTTAATTACTCTATTGTAATGGAAGTCATTTTTTTCACTAGACATCAATGAATGTAGCAACACAGAAGACAATAATTGTGATGAAAATGCTATCTGTACAAACACAAATGGTAGCTTTACATGTCAGTGTGATAATGGATATACAGGAAATGGAACTACCTGTAATGGTATGTGATTTAATCACTCTATTGTAATGGAAGTCATTATTTTTTACTAGACATCAATGAATGTAGTAATACAGAAGACAATAATTGTCATGAAAATGCTATCTGTGTAAACACAAATGGTAGCTTTACATGTCAGTGTGAAAATGGATATACAGGAAATGGAACTACCTGTACTGGTATGTGATTTAATCACTCGATTGTAATGGAAGTCATTTTTTTCACTAGACATCAATGAATGTAGCAATGCAGAAGACAATAATTGTCATGAAAATAGTATTTGTACAAATACTAATGGTAGCTTTACATGTCAATGTAAAAATGGATATACAGGGAATGGAACTACCTGTACTGGTAAGTGATTTAATCACTCTATTGTAATGGAAGTCATTTTTTTCACTAGACATCAATGAATGTAGCAACACAGAAGACAATAATTGTCATGAAAATGCTATCTGTACAAGCACAAATGGTAGCTTTACATGTCAGTGTGATAATGGATATGCAGGGAATGGAACTACCTGTACTGGTATGTGATTTAATCACTCTATTGTAATGGAAGTCATTTTTTTCACTAGACATCAATGAATGTAGCAACACAGAAGACAATAATTGTGATGAAAATGCTATCTGTACAAACACAAATGGTAGCTTTACATGTCAGTGTGATAATGGATATACAGGAAATGGAACTACCTGTAATGGTATGTGATTTAATCACTCTATTGTAATGGAAGTCATTATTTTTTACTAGACATCAATGAATGTAGTAATACAGAAGACAATAATTGTCATGAAAATGCTATCTGTGTAAACACAAATGGTAGCTTTACATGTCAGTGTGAAAATGGATATACAGGAAATGGAACTACCTGTACTGGTATGTGATTTAATCACTCAATTGTAATGGAAGTCATTTTTTTCACTAGACATCAATGAATGTAGCTATGCAGAAGACAATAATTGTCATGAAAATAGTATTTGTACAAATACTAATGGTAGCTTTACATGTCAATGTAAAAATGGATATACAGGGAATGGAACTACCTGTACTGGTGAGTGATTTAATCACTCTATTGTAATGGAAGTCATTTTTTTCACTAGACATCAATGAATGTAGCAATGCAGAAGACAATAATTGTCATAAAAATGCTATTTGTACAAATACTAACGGTAGCTTTACATGTCAATGTAAAAATGGATATACAGGGAATGGAACTACCTGTACTGGTATGTGATTTAATTACTCTATTGTAATGGAAGTCATTTTTTTCACTAGACATCAATGAATGTAGCAATGCAGAAGACAATAATTGTCATGAAAATAGTATTTGTACAAACACAAATGGTAGCTTTACATGTCAGTGTGAAAATGGATATACAGGAAATGGAACTACCTGTACTGGTAAGTGAGTGATTTAATCCCTATATTTCAAAGGAAGTCATTATTTTTTAACTAGACATCAATGAATGTAGCAATGCAGAAGACAATAATTGTGATGAAAATGCTATCTGTACAAATACAAACGGTAGCTTTACTTGTCAATGTCTTAGTAGATATACAGGAAATGGAATAACATGTAGTGGTAAGTTATATTTGTATAATAGATCTGGTTTTACATATTCATAAATTTACATTCAGACTATCTATACTATTTATATTTATAGTATCAACTAATATATATCATTTGATTATTTAATAATATGTTATTCCATTTTCTCATTCAATTTACTAATTTGTATTGTTCTTATATTTGTACTCGCATTTTGTGACAAGCTAGATCGGCAGGGATAGAACTCTGAAAAATAATTTATTTGTATAACTATATGAATTTTTGCAGAGATTTGCTATGGAAAAGGGACCTGCAAGAGAATAATATTAAATGCAGCTTGTCAGCACCTAATGAAGAAAGATGTTGTTCTTCCAACGTTTTGTGAGAATTAATTAAAATTAACGAAATCAACTAAATCTAACTTTAAACATTTTTACTCTATACTATTATTGTTATATATATTGTCTTTGAAAAAGTTATTTATTACAAACATGCTATTAAAGGATTATTTGTTAAAATTATATCTATAATAAATAGTTTCATGCATTCAGTCAGTGCTAGACATAAGCAAAGAGGTATTGCCTAAGTTCATAATAACATTTTGAAAATCAGGATCACTTAATAACAATGACATGGCGTGCCTATATAGGCACATTTGTCCTATAATTATTCCATCATCTTGATTTGATCTTTGATAACTTATGATGTACTAAGTATACTGTTGATCTTCAGTTCATTTTGAAACAACTAACCGTCAGATCTAAATCTCTGTGATCATATTAATATCTATAAGAAACTCTAGCTTAAAAGCTTGAATATATTAGTGACTGATAGAAATTTACAACGAACACAGCTTACTACAGTGCATGACCTAATGACCTTTACACTTCCAGAGTATAATGAAACCACAAACCTTCACTAAATGGGAGATAGCACACTAAGTGACTACTGCAATGCATGATCTCTCTGTTAGTCTTTATATGTAAGGATAACATGAAATCTATTTATTACTATGATCGTGAGAGGAAATTTGTGTTATATGTCAACCATGTTCAATATGTTTGTATTGTATTAAAATGCCATCTATTTATCCTAATAATTTTGTAGTATGTGAAGGAAGCTGTGTATAATAACAGTTGTACTAGAGGGCTAGTTGTCTTTAGTTTGCCATACTGCTTTACCAGTGAAAGAACAAGTAAGCTTATAACAATAACACCGGTTTCAGTTATTGGATTGATTTGTCTCTTAATTTCAACATCAAGTACTATTATCAGTTCATATCATATGTAATATTTATTATTAGATGTAGCAACTCTTACCTATCTGGCTTTTCTGAATTTTAGCTCTGCTACTAGTGTGTATAAATGAGTTGATGATGGTTCTCAGCCTGTATCAATGCAATCTTCATTAAAGTTTGGAGACAATACTTATTCCACTGCTTATGTAATCTGGTATAATAATGTGATTCCATCCATGTCTATACGGATCAGCAGTAATGGACTAATAAGTTTGGAAACATCTTATACTTCCTATACACCAGAGACATTCCCAATATTTTCTAAAGTGATAGCACCTTATTGGGATGATATAGATCTAAGACAACAGGGTCAGATTAATTACATATTAGTAACAACTCAGATTGATCCAATTGGATCCATTGCTCTTGTTAATAATTTCTTAGCTTCAAACATCAGTGTGGGCTTCAGTGGTGACTGGATACTAGTGGCTTAGTAGATGGATGTGTGTCCCTATGGAAATTCAGGTTGTACAAATGTAAGTTATGTGTGCAATAACATTCAGAGGAGAATGGTGGTATAATACATGCTATGACTCATATCTAAATGGACTTTATATTGGAAGAGATAGTGATAATAAAGGAATTATTTGGAAACACTGGAGAGGACCTACCTATTCTCTAAAATTCTCTGAGATGAAGGTTCATCACTCGTAACTCAATATGAACTCATCTCTTAATATGTTACATAAATTTTATATTATATCATTATATTATTGTTGAAATTATACAATATAATTTTAACTGATCTTAAACATTTATATGATTTATTATGTGAGCAAACACCCAATGCATGCCTGGCTAAGACTGTGCCTGTTTTCTACTGGCTTTAAAGACACTCAAAAATTACAAGAGTTTATGAAAGTGATTTTTCATACTAATTCTATAGAAAATTGTTATCTTTTTGCTAGATATCAATCTAAAGTTGAAGCAAATTACTCGCTATATAATTTGTTGCTTTGCAAAAGTACACCATAGCAACAATTTTATAATGTAATTATTATGTAATTATGTAATTCTCACAAATTATAGTACTCCACTGATGTAAGCTACAAATTATTATTGATGTTATTATATGATACATTGACTTCTTAAAAGCTTAACTTTAAACTACCTTGTATGAACTGTTATATACAGGAATTGGAACTGGCTCAGGATTTCACTCACAATCTGGATCAGGTTTGCCCTAAATGGATGAAATGTTGTATAACAAAATTAATATAGGTTCTTGTACATTACCAACCAGTAACTAGCTAAGCTAGTCTCTTGGTAATACATTAATTGTAGATAGTTTGGAGCTGGAATTGTTGCAAATCATAAAAGTGCAGCTATATGTTGCATACTATGATGTTTACAATTTGCACTGTAAATCTCATTGCAATGTCACTATATAAACTTCCATTAAAATAATGTATGACACCTTAGTATAATAGCTATCCACTGATGTAGTCAGAGATTAAATAAATAATGCAGATGAAGCATTACTACATATTTGTAAGTTCTGGAGAGAATTCAATTTTAAGAGCAAAGTCAACACCAAACAAAACAAGAAACGAAACTTTAACTAAAATTATAGCAAATTAAATATGACCATCAAGTTAGAAAAATAAACATAAAAAAATAAATAAAAATAAACTTTTTATTAAGTTAAATATTTAGTATCAATGAAGCAACAAATATTGGAAAGAGATTTTCATAAATTGATTATATTTTGCTAGATATCAATGAATGTAGTAACACAGGAGACAATAACTGTCATGAAAATGTTCTCTGTACAAACACAAATGGTAGCTTAACATGTCAGTGTGAAAATGGATATACAGGAAATGGAACTACCTGTAATGGTAAGTGATTTCATGACTCTATTGTTATAAAGGAAGTCTTTTGCTAGATATTAATGAATATAGCAATGCACAAGACAATATTTGTTATGATTTTGATCTTTTCTGGAAACTCTAGCTTAAAAACTTGGGTATATTGGTGACATATAGAAGTTTACAATGGGAACAACTTACTACAGCAGATGACCTAATGACCTTTACACTTTCAGAGTATGAAGAAACCACAGAAGTTCACTAAATGTGAGAAATACATTAAGTGACTACTGCAATGCATGATATCATTCAATGCTAATGCAAGGATAAGATGAAGTCAATTTATTTTATTTCTACGATCATGAGAGAAAGATTGTGCTATACATCAAATAAGTTGAATATGTTTGTAATACAATAAATGTCATCTACTCACCTTTGTAGTAGCTTGATAGTCTTATGGAATGCAGAGGAAGCTGTCTATAATAACAGTTGTACTAGTAGGCTAGTTGTCTTCAATTTGCCATACTGCTCTACCATGCAGTGAAAGGAATAAGTATCTATAACAATGTTACCAAGATCAGTTATTGGATTGATTCTTCTCTTTATTTCAACATCAAGTACAAGTGCTATTGTCAGTTCATATCATATGTAATCTCTATCATTAGATGTAGGAGCTATTTCTTATCTGCCTTTCATAAATTTTGGTTCTGCTGCTAGTGTGTATACAGGAGTTGATGATGATACTCAGCCTATATCACTGCCATCTCCATTAAAGTTTGGAGCTAATACTTACTCTACTGCTTATGTAATTATATCTGTGTATAATGCTATACTAAGATATGATTCAATGTTTATACAGATCAGCAGTAATGGACTAATAAGTTTAGGAACATCTTATACTTCCTTTACACCAGAGACATTCCCAATATCTTATAAAGTGATAGCACCTTATTGGACTGATATAGATCTAAGACAACAGGGTCAGATTAATTACACATTAGTAACAACTCAGAATGATTCTGTTGGGTCCATTGCTCTTGTTAATAACTTCTTAGCCTCAAACATCAGTGTGAGTTTCAGTGCTGACTGGATACTAGTGGCTCAATGGATAGATGCGTGTCCTTTTCCAAATTCTGATTGTACAAATGTATGTTCACACTTGCTGATATTTTTGATCAAAATTTTATTTAATAGCCAAACTCCTTTCAAGTTATACTGGCCTCTCAAGGTATTATTTCCTATTCTATCTTCACATATGAATGTAACAAACTCCAATGGACAAATTCAGCTTCAATTGGGTTTAGTGCCAATGATACTTTTTTTGAAAACCATCAATTATCAAGACAGTCTCGAGTAAATGATATTGCTTGTCTCAACTCTCCAGTTTCAAATTGGAGTAATGTCATTTACAAAATTGGTATGATGATGTTTAATTTAACAAAAACTAATATTTATTGTATTCATAATAGATGGGCATAGCCTAACCTGTGCCCCTGGTGAAATAGTTAATAACTCTGCATGTATTCTTATTAATATTTGTTTACGAAACACTCCTTGTAAAAATGGAGGAAACTGTACACTGGGATCAGCTCCTGATGAGTACAATTGTAACTGTATAGGATATACCGGAAAGAACTGCACTATTGGTAAGTGTGTGTTTACAAAGTAGCATTGCTTGCTTACTTAATATCCATTAATTGACCATGTTAGAAATACTTAGGATATATTTCAATCTATTAAGTTACAAAGAAATACTGTAAACTACTTAATTACTATGGAATTTGCAAACTATGCTGTAAATGTCACTATATAAACTTGTACCACATGTAATATAGTAGCATATATACTGCAGATACAGTAAGAGATTAAGTAAACTATGCAAATTAAAAAAAATTAAAAAAACAATCAGTGTTAAACAAATAGTGGAATCAATAATACAAACATTAACAAAATCAAATGCAACAAATAATAAGGCCATCAAAGTATGTGCATTAAATTTTTACTAGATATCAATGAATGTAGCAATGCAGAAGGCAATAACTGTCATGAAAATGCTATCTGTACAAACACAAATGGTAGTTTTACATGTCAATGTGATAATGGATATACAGGAAATGGAACAACGTGTAATGGTAACTGACTTAATCACTTTATTGTAAGGAAGTCTTCTTGCTAGATATCAATGAATGTAGCAATGTAGAAAACAATAACTGCCATGAAAATGCCATCTGTACAAACACAAATGGTAGTTTTACATGTCAATGTCAAAATGGATATACAGGAAATGGAACAACATGTAATGGTAAGTGATTTAATCACTCTATTGTAATGGAAGTCATTATTTTTCACCAGACATCAATGAATGTAGCATTGCAGAAGATAATAACTGCCATGAAAATGCCATCTGTTCAAACACAAATGGTAGTTTTACATGTCAATGTGAAAATGGATATACAGGAAATGGAACCACGTGTAATGGTAAGTGACTTAATCACTCTATTATAAGGAAGTCTTTTTTGCTAGATATCAATGAATGTAACAATGCAGATGACAATAACTGTCATGAAAATGCCATCTGTACAAACACAAATGGTAGTTTTACATGTCAATGTCAAAATGGATATACAGGAAATGGAACAACATGTAATGGTAGGTGACTTAATCACTCTATTGAAAAGGAAGTTATTGTTTTTTACTAGACATCAATGAATGTAGCAATGCAGAAGATAATAACTGCCATGAAAATGCCATCTGTTCAAACACAAATGGTAGTTTTACATGTCAATGTAAAAATGGATATACAGGAAATGGAACCACATGTATTGGTAAATGACTTAATCACTCTATTATAAAAAAGTCTTTTTTGCTAGATATCAATGAATGTAGCAATGTAGATGACAATAACTGTCATGAGAGTGCTATCTGTACAAACACAAATGGTAGTTTTGCATGTCAATGTGAAAATGGATATACAGGAAATGGAACAACATGTAATGGTAAGTGACTTAATCACTCTATTGTAAGGAAGTCTTCTTGCTAGATATCAATGAATGTAGCAATGTAGAAAACAATAATTGCCATGAAAATGCTCTCTGTACAAACACAAATGGTAGTTTTACATGTCGATGTCAAAATGGATATACAGGAAATGGAACAACATGTAATGGTAGGTGACTTTGTGACTCTATTAAAAAGGAATCACTACTTTTTACTAGATATCAATGAATGTAGCAATACAGATGACAATAACTGTCATGAGAGTGCTATCTGTACAAACACAAATGGTAGTTTTACATGTCAATGTCAAAATGGATATACAGGAAATGGAACAACATGTAATGGTAAGTGATTTAATCACTCTATTGTAATGGAAGTCATTATTTTTTACTAGACATCAATGAATGTAGCAATGCAGAAGATAATAACTGCCATGAAAATGCCATCTGTTTAAACAGAAATGGTAGTTTTACATGTCAATGTAAAAGGGGATATACAGGAAATGGAACCACATGTAATGGTAAGTGACTTAATCACTCTATTATAAGGAAGTCTTTTTCCTAGATATCAATGAATGTAACAATGCAGATGACAATAACTGTCATGAAAATGCCATCTGTACAAACACAAATGGTAGTTTTACATGTCAATGTCAAAATGGATATACAGGAAATGGAACAACATGTAATGGTAAGTGACTTAATCACTCTATTGAAAAGGAAGTCATTATTTTTTACTAGACATCAATGAATGTAGCAATGCAGAAGATAATAACTGCCATGAAAATGCCATCTGTTCAAACACAAATGGTAGTTTTACATGTCAGTGTAGAAATGGATATACAGGAAATGGAACCATGTGTATTGGTAAATGACTTAATCACTCTATTATAAAAAAATCTTTTTTGCTAGATATCAATGAATGTAGCAATGTAGATGACAATAACTGTCATGAAAATGCCATCTGTACAAACACAAATGGTAGTTTTATATGTCAATGTGAAAATGGATATACAGGAAATGGAACTACCTGTAATGGTAAGTGACTTGATAACAGTATCATCAAAGAGATCATCATTTTTTTACTAGATATCAATGAATGTAGCAATGCAGATAACAATAATTGTCATGAAAATGCCATCTGTACAAACACAAATGGTAGTTTTGCATGTCAATGTGAAAATGGATATACAGGAAATGGAACTACCTGTAATGGTAAGTGACTTAATCACTCTATTATAAGGAAGTCTTTTTGCTAGATATCAATGAATGTAGCAATGCAGATGACAATAACTGTCATGAAAATGCTATCTGTGCAAACACAAATGGTAGTTTTACATGTCAATGTGAAAATGGATATGCAGGAAATGGAACAACATGTAATGGTAGGTGACTTAATCACTCTATTGAAAAGGAAGTCATTATTTT
This sequence comes from Xestospongia muta, assembly GCA_963693285.1. Taxonomy (NCBI): domain Eukaryota; kingdom Metazoa; phylum Porifera; class Demospongiae; order Haplosclerida; family Petrosiidae; genus Xestospongia; species Xestospongia muta. The sequence continues at coordinate 1,058,853 of OY848925.1, forward strand.
TTACTAGACATCAATGAATGTAGCAATGCAGAAGATAATAACTGCCATGAAAATGCCATCTGTTCAAACACAAATGGTAGTTTTACATGTCAGTGTAGAAATGGATATACAGGAAATGGAACCATGTGTATTGGTAAATGACTTAATCACTCTATTATAAAAAAGTCTTTTTTGCTAGATATCAATGAATGTAGCAATGTAGATGACAATAACTGTCATGAAAATGCCATCTGTACAAACACAAATGGTAGTTTTATATGTCAATGTCAAAATGGATATACAGGAAATGGAACTACTTGTAATGGTAAGTGACTTGATAACAGTATCATCAAAGAGATCATCATGTTTTTACTAGATATCAATGAATGTAGCAATGCAGATAACAATAATTGTCATGAAAATGCCATCTGTACAAACACAAATGGTAGTTTTGCATGTCAATGTGAAAATGGATATACAGGAAATGGAACTACCTGTAATGGTAAGTGACTTAATCACTCTATTATAAGGAAGTCTTTTTGCTAGATATCAATGAATGTAGCAATGCAGATGACAATAACTGTCATGAAAATGCTATCTGTGCAAACACAAATGGTAGTTTTACATGTCAATGTGAAAATGGATATGCAGGAAATGGAACAACATGTAATGGTAGGTGACTTAATCACTCTATTGAAAAGGAAGTCATTATTTTTTACTAGACATCAATGAATGTAGCAATGCAGAAGATAATAACTGCCATGAAAATGCCATCTGTTCAAACACAAATGGTAGTTTTACATGTCAGTGTAGAAATGGATATACAGGAAATGGAACCATGTGTATTGGTAAATGACTTAATCACTCTATTATAAAAAAATCTTTTTTGCTAGATATCAATGAATGTAGCAATGTAGATGACAATAACTGTCATGAAAATGCCATCTGTACAAACACAAATGGTAGTTTTATATGTCAATGTGAAAATGGATATACAGGAAATGGAACTACCTGTAATGGTAAGTGACTTGATAACAGTATCATCAAAGAGATCATCATTTTTTTACTAGATATCAATGAATGTAGCAATGCAGATAACAATAATTGTCATGAAAATGCCATCTGTACAAACACAAATGGTAGTTTTGCATGTCAATGTCAAAATGGATATACAGGAAATGGAACCATGTGTATTGGTAAATGACTTAATCACTCTATTATAAAAAAGTCTTTTTGTTAGATATCAATGAATGTAGCAATGCAGATGACAATAATTGTCATGAAAATGCTATCTGTACAAACATAAACGGTAGTTTTACATGTCAATGTCAAAATGGATATACAGGAAATGGAACTACCTGTAATGGTAAGTGACTTTGTGACTCTATTAAAAAGGAATCACTACTTTTTACTAGATATCAATGAATGTAGCAATGCAGATGACAATAATTGTCATGAGAATGCTATCTGTACAAATACAAATGGTAGTTTTACATGTCAATGTGAAAATGGATATACAGGAAATGGAACAACATGTAATGGTAGGTGACTTAATCACTCTATTGAAAAGGAAGTCATTATTTTTTACTAGACATCAATGAATGTAGCAATGCAGAAGATAATAACTGCCATGAAAATGCCATCTGTTCAAACACAAATGGTAGTTTTACATGTCAGTGTAGAAATGGATATACAGGAAATGGAACCATGTGTATTGGTAAATGACTTAATCACTCTATTATAAAAAAGTCTTTTTTGCTAGATATCAATGAATGTAGCAATGTAGATGACAATAACTGTCATGAAAATGCCATCTGTACAAACACAAATGGTAGTTTTATATGTCAATGTGAAAATGGATATGCAGGAAATGGAACAAAATGTACTGGTAAGCGACTTAATCACGCTATTATAAAAAAGTCTTTTTTGCTAGATATCAATGAATGTAGCAATGAAGAAGACAATAACTGTCATGAAAATGCCATCTGTACAAACACAAATGGTAGTTTTATATGTCAATGTCAAAATGGATATACAGGAAATGGAACTACCTGTAATGGTAAGTGACTTGATAACAGTATCATCAAAGAGATCATCATTTTTTTACTAGATATCAATGAATGTAGCAATGCAGATAACAATAATTGTCATGGAAATGCCATCTGTACAAACACAAATGGTAGTTTTGCATGTCAATGTCAAAATGGATATGCAGGAAATGGAACTACCTGTAATGGTAAGTGACTTAATCAATCTATTATAAGGAAGTCTTTTTGCTAGATATCAATGAATGTAGCAATGCAGATGACAATAACTGTCATGAAAATGCTATCTGTGCAAACACAAATGGTAGTTTTACATGTCAATGTGAAAATGGATATGCAGGAAATGGAACAACATGTAATGGTAGGTGACTTAATCACTCTATTGAAAAGGAAGTCATTATTTTTTACTAGACATCAATGAATGTAGCAATGCAGAAGATAATAACTGCCATGAAAATGCCATCTGTTCAAACACAAATGGTAGTTTTACATGTCAATGTAAAAATGGATATACAGGAAATGGAACCACGTGTATTGGTAAATGACTTAATCACTCTATTATAAAAAAGTCTTTTTCCTAGATATCAATGAATGTAACAATGCAGATGACAATAACTGTCATGAAAATTCTATCTGTACAAACACAAATGGTAGTTTTACATGTCAATGTGAAAATGGATATACAGGAAATGGAACAACATGTAATGGTAGGTGACTTAATCACTCTATTGAAAAGGAAGTCATTATTTTTTACTAGACATCAATGAATGTAGCAATGCAGAAGATAATAACTGCCATGAAAATGCCATTTGTTCAAACACAAATGGTAGTTTTACATGTCAGTGTAGAAATGGGTATACAGGAAATGGAACCATGTGTATTGGTAAATGACTTAATCACTCTATTATAAAAAAATCTTTTTTGCTAGATATCAATGAATGTAGCAATGTAGATGACAATAACTGTCATGAAAATGCCATCTGTACAAACACAAATGGTAGTTTTATATGTCAATGTGAAAATGGATATACAGGAAATGGAACTACCTGTAATGGTAAGTGACTTGATAACAGTATCATCAAAGAGATCATCATTTTTTTACTAGATATCAATGAATGTAGCAATGCAGATAACAATAATTGTCATGAAAATGCCATCTGTACAAACACAAATGGTAGTTTTGCATGTCAATGTCAAAATGGATATACAGGAAATGGAACCATGTGTATTGGTAAATGACTTAATCACTCTATTATAAAAAAGTCTTTTTGTTAGATATCAATGAATGTAGCAATGCAGATGACAATAATTGTCATGAAAATGCTATCTGTACAAACATAAATGGTAGTTTTACATGTCAATGTCAAAATGGATATACAGGAAATGGAACTACCTGTAATGGTAAGTGACTTTGTGACTCTATTAAAAAGGAATCACTACTTTTTACTAGATATCAATGAATGTAGCAATGCAGATGACAATAATTGTCATGAGAATGCTATCTGTACAAACAAAAATGGTAGTTTTACATGTCAATGTGAAAATGGATATACAGGAAATGGAACAACATGTAATGGTAGGTGACTTAATCACTCTATTGAAAAGGAAGTCATTATTTTTTACTAGACATCAATGAATGTAGCAATGCAGAAGATAATAACTGCCATGAAAATGCCATCTGTTCAAACACAAATGGTAGTTTTACATGTCAATGTGAAAATGGATATGCAGGAAATGGAACAAAATGTACTGGTAAGCGACTTAATCACGCTATTGTAAAAAAGTCTTTTTGCTAGATATCAATGAATGTAGCAATGAAGAAGACAATAACTGTCATGAAAATGCTCTCTGTACAAACACAAATGGTAGCTTTATATGTCAGTGTGAAAATGGATTTACAGGAAATGGAACAACATGTAATGGTAGGTGACTTAATCACTCTATTGTAAAAAAGTCTTTTTGCTAGATATCAATGAATGTAGCAATGAAGAAGACAATAACTGTCATGAAAATGCTCTCTGTACAAACACAAATGGTAGCTTTATATGTCAGTGTGAAAATGGATATACAGGAAATGGAACAACATGTAATGGTAGGTGACTTAATCACTCTATTGTAAAAAAGTCTTTTTGCTAGATATCAATGAATGTAGCAATGAAGAAGACAATAACTGTCATGAAAATGCTCTTTGTACAAACACAAATGGTAGTTTTATATGTCAGTGTGAAAATGGATATACAGGAAATGGAACAACATGTAATGGTAAGTGACTTCTAAATATTACTACAACTTCTACATATGACTTAGTCTTTATTTATTATTATTTATTCACAAATTTTTTCGTCTGACTTAAATTTAATGACATTTATTATAGATATAGATGAGTGTGTAATTGAAGATATACAATGTGATTCTGATACTGTCTGTGTCAGTAAAAATGCAAATTATAGTTGTGAAGGTAAGATGTTTATGGTAATATTTAAATCGCATATAACTATATAGGTCCAGCCCTTTATTTACCATTTTTGGATTTTGATTTATCTAATAGTCATAGACTGGATGATAGCTCTCATTCTATCTTACTCCCATTACCACTACAATTTGGAAACATGACCTATACAACAGCAAATGTAAGTATTATATAAACAGACATTTGATATTATAGTATCACATACTTTATTAATAATCTCTAGGTTAATAAAAATGGGCTAATCAGTTTTGAACAAAACTATACTTCTCATATGCCACAAACATTCCCAATATCTGCTAAAGTAATTGCTCCATATTGGAGTATGAACATTGTAGGTGAACTTAACTACACTATTATCAGCACTGATACTAGTGAACTGACTGAAACCATTAGTCTAGTCAATAATTACTTAGCTTTTAACTTCAGTATCAGTTTTAATGCTGACTGGATACTAGTGGCTCAATGGATGGATACAAACACTAGCAATAAAGTATGTGATTGTTACATTATATTTTAATGGTCATTACTTTATGACTATACAGACTAATAGCAGTGTCTTTCAAGCTGTATTGGCATCTCATGGAAAGAAGACATATGCAATTTTTACATACAAATGTGGCCTTCTTGATTGGAATAGAACCAATGTTATTATAGGGTTTAGTGCTAGTAACACTCTTTTTGCAAACTTTCCATTTTCAAGACAAGTTCAGACAAGTATTGATTGCCTTAATTCACCAACTTCAAGCTGGAGTAATATAGCTTATGAAATAGGTAGAGTTAGATTATATGAATTAATGTCTAATTGATCTTTCTTTCTATTTAGGATGTCACTACATTAGTAGTGATTGTGGACCTGGGGAAAAGCTAAATTCTGAATGCAATGATTGTATTCTAACTAATATTTGTTTAAGAGATCATCCTTGTAGAAATGGAGGAAGATGTATTCTGGGATATGCACCTGATAGTTACACTTGTGATTGTAGTAACACTGGATATACTGGGAAAATATGTGATTTTTTAAGTCATGGAGTGTTTCCTAGTATGACAAATTACAGCACAATATTACAACAACGTCAACCATCACTATATGAACAGTACTGCTGTAATATCTATAATATTGGAAAAATATTCTCAATAACACAGAATGGAAAAAAGAAAATTATCATTTGTCCATCAAGACTTCCTCTTGCTTGTCAAAGTAAGTGTCCAGTTTTGTGTATTATTAAACAAACCTTTTCAATAGAATACAGAGATCATAATTGTAAGTCCTGGTATGAGGCAGGTTATACTATCAGTGGTATATATCTTATCAATCCTGATGGAGGGACTCCATTTGAGGTAATCCTTCAATTAGATAGATGGATGGCTAGCTATATACAGATAAATGCATAGGCTATTGATAAATGTTTGGATGGATGGCATGGATGGACGATGAACAAGGTTAATTTTTATACATTGTTTATAGGCCTATTGTGATATGGAGACTGATGGTGGTGGTTGGACTGTCATTCAACGAAGAATGGATGGCTCTGTTGACTTCTATCGCAACTGGACTGATTACAAGGAAGGTTTTGGTAACCTTACTGGAGAATTTTGGCTAGGTTTAAATAAAATATATCGACTTACTCATAATAGAACAAACAGTTTACAAGTCAATCTAGAAGACTTTGAAAACAACAAAACCTATGCTCTGTATTCTACATTCAATATTGGAGACAGTACTACTAAGTATACTCTTACTATAGGTAAATATAATGGGACAGCTGGTGATAGCTTGATGATTCATAATGGACGCAAATTTACCACTAAAGATAGTGATAATGACAGAGCTGGATCTGGCAATTGTGCAATAACATTCAGAGGAGGATGGTGGTATAATACATGCTATGACTCAAATCTAAATGGACTTTATATCGGAAGGGTTAGTGACGATTATAAAGGAATTACTTGGAAACACCGGAGAGGGCCTACTTCTTTAAAATTCTCAGAGATGAAGGTTCGTCACACTTAACTCAATGTGAACTCACCTCATACTATGCTACATAAATTGTATTATTGTTTTGTTATATTATTGTCAAAATTGAATATAAATTATAATTTTAATTGATCTTACACATTTATATGATTATATTATGTGAGTGAATATCTAATGCATGTCTACATCTGATTGTGGTTATTTTCTACTGGCTTTAAAGACTCTTGGAAATTAAAAATAAGTGTTTATGAAATTTGAGTGAAATAGGTAACGTCTTGTGGGCTACCCTACACAAATCATAATTAAGTACTACTGTGTTTAATAGTGTAAATTTGTTCTTCAGATATTACCAATACCAAGCTTCAGAGAATGGGACTATTCACAATAGTCATACATCAAGTGTAATTTAATGGTAAGTGACTTGATGACTTTATTGTAATGGAAGTCTTTTTGCTAGATATCAATGAATATGACAATACAGGAGACAATATCTGTCATGAAAATGCTATCTGTACAAATATAAATGGTAGCTTTACATGTCACTGACAGAGTGGATATGCAGGAAATGGAACAGTATGTAATGGTAAATGTCAATTATATTCTACAATACATCTAGTTTTACATTTCATTAGTTCACAACCAGGCTAACTGTACTATTGCATTGATTAAGTAGCATATTGATTCAGCCAACATGGTCTCTTTTAATGACATGTTGTTCCATTTCCTCATTTAATTTGCATTTATTTTAAGTTCACACTAGCTGGGAATAGTTACTGATAACACACTAAGTGACTACTGCAGTCCATGATCTGTTAATACTTACATAATGATATGATGTCATTACTTTATGTATTACTATAATCATGAAAAGAAGTCAACTGTTCAATATGTTTGTAGTGCAATAGATCTCATCTACTCACCTTTGTAGTAATATTAATAATCTTGTGGCATGCAGAAGAAGCTGTCTATAATAACAATTGTATTACAATGTCAGCTGTCTTCAGTTTGCCATACAGAATTACCAGTGAAATAATAAGAGCTATAATGTTTTGTTTGCTTGACATGAAAACAAATTTAATTTTACATTTTATTTAACTTTACATTTTCATTAGTTCACAACCAAGCTGACTGTACTATTGCATGGATTAAGAAGCATAGTGATTCAGCAATGACATGTCATTCCATTTCCTCAATTTACATTTAATTTAAGTTCATACTAGCTGGGAATAGTTAATGATAACACACTAAGTGACTACTGCAGTCTATGATCTCTCTATTAATGTTTATGTAAAAATATGATGACGTCAATTTGTGTGTTACTATGACCATGAGAGGAAGATTGAGTTATATGTCAACTATGTTCAATATGTTTGTAGTACAATGAATATTATTTACTCACATTTGTAGTAGTATTGATAATCTTGTGGCATGTATACGAAACTGTCTATAATAACAGTTGTACTAGAGAAATAACTGTCTTCAGTTTGCCATATTGCTTTACCAGTAAAAGAATAAGAACTATAATGTTATCAGGGTCAGTAATTGGATTAGTTCTTCTCTTAATTTCAACAGCAAGTATGTTGTGAATTCATAATCATACATAATCACTATTAGTCCATTACTATTATGTGTAGGAGCTATTTCCTATCTCCCTTTTCTGAAGTTTGGCTCTTCTGCTAGTATATTTACAGGAGTTGATGATCATACTCAGTCAGTATCACTGTCATCTCCATTAAAGTTTGGAGATAATACTTACTTTACTGCTTATGTAAGTATATCTGTGTATAATGCTATACTAAGATATGATTCAATGTCTATACAGATCAGCAGTAATGGACTAATAAGTTTGGGAACATCTTATACTTACTTTATACCAGAGACATTCCCAATATCTCCTAAAGTGATAGCACCTTATTGGGATGATATAGATCTAAGTCAACAGGGTCAGATTAATTACACATTAGTAACAACTCAGAATGATTCTGTTGGGTCCATTGCTCTTGTTAATAACTTCTTAGCCTCAAACATCAGTGTGAGCTTCAGCGCTGACTGGATACTAATGGCTCAATGGTTAGATGTGTGTCCCTATGGAAATTCTAATTGTGCAAATGTATGTTGACACTTAATTTTACTTTTGATAAAATTTGCCATAATAGCGAAGCTCTTTTCAAGTTATACTGGCCTCGCAAGGCAGTACTTCATACTCTATCTTCACATATGAGTGTAACAAACTCCAATGGAGAAAACATAATGCAGCAATTGGGTTTAGTGTCAATGATACCTTCTACAAAAACCATCCATTATCAAGACAGTCTCAAGTAAATGATATTACTTGTCTTAATTATCCTGTCTCTAATTGGAGCAATATTATTTACAAAATTGGTACGATAATACTTCATTATTATTATATGTAATTTATAATTTCATTGTTTATAGATTCTTGTAATCTTACATGTGGGCTAGGTGAAACAGCATGTAGTGAATGTATTGTTATTAGTGTCTGCTTACAAGATAATCCTTGTGAGAATGGAGGTAAATGTGTTCAGGGATCCACTAGTTATCAGTACACATGTAACTGTAGTGGCACAGGATATACTGGACAGAACTGTACTAATGGTAAGCATGCATGCACAAACCATTTGTAACTATTTTGTTAGGAAATTCAATTAGATCTAATTAGTTTAACAATTAATTATATTAGTAACAAAATATGTGAGAGAGGACTCAAACAATGATTAACACACCAGAGGGAGTACAGTCAATTTTTATTATTGTCTATTGCTATATCTGAAGAAGGCCACTATTGGCTGAAACATTGTATAGTAAATATAAGTTTTGTGAATTACCATCCAATAACTGGCTGCATTAATCACTTATATAAGTAGATATTGATCATAGATAGATTGGTAATCAATGGTGCATGGAGCTGGAATTGTTACAAACCATAAATAGTATGGCTATATGTTGCAATGTAAAATGTCACAACTCACACTGTTATTTTAACAACTAATTCGTAGCTTACAAGGTGGATTACTATGAAAACCAATGTTCAAATGAACTACTCACATTAGCAACAAATTATATAGTGAGTAATTTACACAAATTATAGTACTCCACTGATTAATGATCAATATATATATATATATATATATATATATATATATATATATATAATATATGTATGTATGCACTGTAAAAATTAATGTCATTTTAACAACTAATTTGTACCTGACATGGATGGATTACTATGGAGTATAGAATTCTTGTGAATTACTCACTATATAATTCACTGGTCTGCTGTATGTTTACATATCAACAAATTATACAATGAGTAATTTATGGAAATTCTAGATTCCATAATAATCCACCTATGTAAAGAACAAATTATTTGTTAAAATAACATATTGATTTTTACAGTGTATGTATGTATGTGCATCAAATTTAGAAAAATAAACATAGCATTATTTTGTAACATTAGGAATTAATATGAATAAAGCAACATAATTTAGAAAGTGACTTTTTGTATATTTATTATATTTTTGTTAGATATCAATGAATGTAACAATTTAGAAGACAATAACTGTCATAAAAATGCCATCTGTACAAACACAAATGGTAGTTTTACATGTCAATGTCAAAATGGACATACAGGAAATGGAACAACATGTACTGGTAAGTGATATATAAATATTGTTGTAAATTCTATATATGATTTACTTTTTACTTACTATTCTCAATTCACAAATTCACTTCTTTTATTACTTTAAATGACATTTATTATAGATATCAATGAATGTGTAATAGAAGATATTCAATGTGATTCTGATACTGTTTGTGTCAATAAAAATGCAAATTATAGTTGTAAAGGTATGATATTTTGTAGTAATATTTAAATGACATATAACTATATAGGTCCAACCCTTTATTTACCATTTTTGGATTTTGGTTCATCTAATAGTCATAGAGTGGACAATAGCTCTCAGTTTGTCATACTGCCATCTCCACTGCAATTTGGAAACATGACCTATACAACAACATATGTAAGTGTTATATAAACAGACATTTGATATTATAGTATCACATAATTTATTAATAATTTCTAGGTTAATAAAAATGGGCTAATCAGTTTTGAACAAAACTATACTTATCATATGCCGCAAACATTCCCAATATCTGCTAAAGTAATTGCTCCATATTGGAGTATGAACACTGTAGGTGAACTTAACTACACTATTATCAGCACTGATACCAGTGAACTGACTGAAACCATTAGTCTAGTCAATAATTACTTAGCTTTTAACTTCAGTATCAGTTTTAATGCTGACTGGATACTAGTGGCTCAATGGATGGATACAAACACTAGCAATAAAGTATGTAATTGTTACATTATATTTCAATGATCATTATTTATGACTATACAGACTAATAGCAGTGTCTTTCAAGCTGTATTGGCATCTCAAGGAAAGAAGACATATGCAATTTTTACATACAAATGTGGCCTTCTTGATTGGAACAGAACCAATGTTATTATAGGGTTTAGTGCTAGTAACACTCTTTTTGCAAACTTCCCATTTTCAAGACAGGTTCAGACAAGTATTGATTGCCTTAATTCACCAACTTTCAATTGGAGCAATATTGCTTATGAAATAGGTAGAGTTAGATTGTATGAATTAATTTCTAATTGATCTTCCTCTTTATACAGGATGTCACTACATTAGTAGTGATTGTGGACCTGGAGAAGAGCTAAATTCTGAATGCAATGATTGTATTCTAACTAATATCTGTTTAAAAGATCGTCCTTGTAGAAATGGAGGAAGATGTATTCTGGGATATGTACCTGATAGTTACACTTGTGATTGTAGTAACACTGGATATACTGGGAAAATATGTGATTTTCTAAGTCACGGAGTGTTTCCTAGTATGACAAATTACAGCACAATATTACAACAACGTCAACCATCACTATATGAACAATATTGCTGTAATATCTATAATATTGGAAAAATATTCTCGTTGATACAGAATGGAAGAAATAAAATTATTGTTTGTCTGTCAAGACTTCCTCTTGCTTGTCAAAGTAAGTGTCCAGTTTTGTGTATTATTAAACAAACGTTTTCATTAGAATACAAAGATCATAATTGTAAGTCCTGGTATGAGGCAGGTTATACTATCAGTGGTATATATCTTATCAATCCTGATGGAGGGTCTCCATTTGAGGTACTTCTTCATAGATGGATAAATGCATGGCTAGGTATATACAGATAAATACATAGTCTATGCATATATAGGTGGATGAATGGATGAACAAGGTTAATTTTTGTATATGTTTATAGGCCTATTGTGATATGGAGACTGATGGTGGTGGTTGGACTGTCATTCAACGAAGAATGGATGGCTCTGTTGACTTCTATCGTAGCTGGACTGATTACAAGGAAGGTTTTGGTAACCTTACTGGAGAATTTTGGTTGGGTTTGAATAAAATATATTGACTTACTCACAATAGAGCAAACAGTTTACAAGTCAATCTAGAAGACTTTGAAAACAACAAAACCTATGCTCTGTACTCTACATTCAATATTGGAGACAGTACTACTAAGTATACTCTTACTATAGGTAAATATAATGGGACAGCTGGTGATAGCTTGATGGTTCATAATGGACGCAAATTTACCACTAAAGATAATGATAATGACAGAACTGGATCTGGCAATTGTGCAATAACATTCAAAGGAGGATGGTGGTATAATACATGCTATGACTCAAATTTAAATGGACTTTATATTGGAAGGGTTAGTGACGATTATAAAGGAATTATTTGGAAACACTGGAGAGGGCCTACTTCTTTAAAATTCTCAGAGATGAAGATTCGTCACACTTAACTCAATGTGAACTCACCTCATACTATGCTACATAAATTGTATTATTGTTTTGTTATATTATTGTCAAAATTGAATATAAAATTATAATTTTAATTGATCTTACACATTTATATGATTATATTATGTGAGTGAATATCTAATGCATGCCTACCTATGACTGTACCTGTTTTCTACTGGCTTTAAAGACTCTTGGAAATTAAAAATAAGTGTTTATTAAATTTGAGTGAAATAGGTAACATTTTGTGGGCTACCCTATACAAATTATAATTAAGTACTACTGTGTTAAATAGTGTAAATTTGTTCTTCAGATATTACCAATACCAAGCTTCAGAGAATGGGACTATTCACAATAGTCATGCATCAACTGTAATTTAATGGTAAGTGACTTTATCGTAATGGAAGTCTTTTTGCTAGATATCAATGAATATGACAATGCATGAGACAATATCTGTCATGAAAATGCTATCTGTACAAATACAAATGGTAGCTTTACGTGTCACTGACAGAGTGGATATACAGGAAATGGAACAGTATGTAATGGTAACGTCAATTATATTCCTATAATATATTTAATTTTATATATTCATTAGTTCACAACCAGGCTGCCTGTATTATTACATGGATTAAGTAGCATAGTGATTCAGCCAACATGGTCTTTTTTAATGACATGTCATTCCATTTCGTCATTTAATTTACATTATTTATTTAAGTTCACAATAGCCAAGAATAGTTAATGATAACACACTAAGTGACTACTACAGTCCATGATCTGTCTGTTAATACTTATGTAATGATATGATGTCATTACTTTATGTACTACTATAGTCATGAAAAGAAGTCAACTGTTCAATATGTTTGTAGTGCAATAGATCTCATCTACTCACCTTTGTAGTAATATTAATAATCTTGTGGCATGCAGAAGACAATGTCAGCTGTCTTCAGTTTGCTATACAGGATTACCAGTGAAAGAATAAGAGCTATAATGTTTTGTTTACTTGACATGAAACATTTTGTTAGTTTTGTAGCCTTATTTCTTTTATAACATGATATTAGTTTAGTTCATTTTTTAAAAAAATGGCCTATAAGAGGGTATGGTAAGGACAGTTCTTGTATTGTTTACAAAACAAAAAACCCTCAATAATGGTATTATGTTTAGTTTAACAGCTTTGTATGAACATTTTTAGGCACAACTAATTTGTTGTTTCAAAGGACAAACTTTCAACCATGATAAAATTATATAACAGAAGTAGTACTGATTTATAATGTCATTGTCACTATATATGTACAGGGTTAATCTGTTTTATCCTGTCAAAGTGTTATCTAGGAACATTGCAATTTGATTTGATGTGGAAATGAATTGTTACTTACTTCCTTTTTTATTTGATCTGTCAAACAGCAAATGATGTTTTGTGGCTATCTGGGGAATGAGAGGGTCGAAGAGGGAACAATACAGTACCACATCCATATGTAGTGTTTTTCTGTTGATCCTTGGCTCATTCCTAAAACAACTAATCAATAGATCTTGTAAAATATCATACCTCCTATGTACAAAAGATACAGTGTCTATTTCAATTTGGTTAATATAAGAAGGCTACTTGCTCAAGACTATTATTCAAATATGTGAACAATTAATAACCACTAAAATCATAAGTATGAGTTGATTATTAACCTTTCTAATAGCCCTTTGCTTTAAACTTAGGTAAATTAGTTAGTATGTGATAGTTGTAGTTTCACATGAATATCAAGTAAAACATTGAGCATTTATGTTGAAGTCAAAGCTAAAACTTGCCATTACACAATCACTAATGAATGATTAATATAGATTTACAATGTTTATTACACCACTTGAATTACTGACTTTCACACTTCCAGAACATCATGAAGCCACAGAAATTCACTAGAGAGAGCAGTTACACACTACTACAGCGTATGATCTCTCTTAATGTGATACGATGAAGTCATGCAAATAATACATTACAATAATCTTGAGGGGAAGTTTGCATTATACATAAAACTATGTCCATATTTGAAATGTCATTAGTTGCCTTTGTAGTATTGAAAATTTAATTATGGCATGTAGAGGAAGTGTAGTAAAATTGTGGAAGAGGGCTAGCTGTCTTCATTTTTGCCTGACTGTTTTATGTCATGTAATGCTGATAATTTATACATTACTATGATCATGAGAGACATCTCGTGTTATACATCAAAAACATGTTCAATATATTTGTAGTACAATGAATATTATCTACACACTTTGTAATAATATTGATAATTTTATGGAATGTATAGAGGAAGTTGTCTACAATAACAATAGTACTAGAAGGCTAGCTGTCTTCAGTTTGCCATACTGCTTTACCAATGAAAAGAATAAGAACTATTATGTTACCAGTATCAGTTATTGGATTGATTCTTCTCTTAATTTCAATATCAAGTACATTTACTATTATCAGTTCATATCATATTTAATCACTATCATTAGATGTAGGAGCTATTTCCTATCTGCCTTTTCTGAATTTTGGTTCTGCTGCTAGTGTGTACACAGGAGTTGATGATGGTACTCAGTCAGTATCACTGCCATCTCCATTAAAGTTTGGAGTTAATACTTACTCTACTGCTTATGTAAGTATATCTGTGTATAATGCTATACTAAGATATGATTCAATGTTTATACAGATCAGCAGTAATGGACTAATAAGTTTGGGACAGTCTTATAATTCCTATATACCAAAGACATTCCCAATATCTTATAAAGTGATAGCACCTTATTGGGATGATATTTATCCACGGCTACCAGGAAAGATAAACTATATTTTAATTACTACTCAGACTGATTCTGTTGGGTCTATTCCTCTTGTTAATAACTTCTTAGCCTCAAACATAAGTGTGAGTTTTAGTGCTGACTGGATACTAATGGCTCAATGGCTAGATGTGTGTCCCTATGGAAATTCTAATTGTGCAAATGTATGTTGACACTTAATTATACTTTTGACAAAATTTACCATAACAGCGAAACTCTTTTCAAGTTATACTGGCCTCTCAAGGCAGTACTTCATACTCTATCTTCACATATGAGTGTAACAAACTCCAATGGACAAAACGTAATGCTGCAATTGGATTTAGTGTCAATGATACTTTTTACAAAAACCATCCATTATCAAGACAGTCTAAAGTAAATGATATTGCTTGTCTTAATTCTCCTGTCTCTAATTGGAGTAATATCATTTACAAAATTGGTATGATAATGTTTGATTATTATGTGTAGTTTATAATTTCATTATTGTAGATTCCTGTAGTCTTACATGTGGTCTTGGTAAAAAAGTTAATTCTGCATGTAATGAATGTATTGTTATTAGTGTTTGCTTACAAGATAATCCTTGTGAGAATAGAGGAAAATGTGTTCAGGGATCCACTAGTTATCAGTACACATGTAACTGTAGTGGCACAGGATATACAGGACAAAACTGTACTAACGGTAAGCATGCATGTATAAACTATTTGTAACTATTTTGGTAGGTAAATTAGATCTAATTAGTTTAACAATTAATTACATTAGTAACAAAATATGTGAGAGAGGACTTAAACAATGACTAACACACCAGAGAGAGTACAGTCAATTTTTATTATTGTCTATTGCTACATCTGAAGAAGGCCACTATTGCCAAACATTGTGTAGTAAATATAGGATATTGTGAATTACCATCTAGTAACTGGCTATTGAGGTCTCTTTGTTACCAAAGTTTCATCAATACTATGTAAGCACAATATTGAGTTCCTGCAAAGACAAAACTCATCTAATTCAGTGAGTATAAAGCCAACTAGAAGCCAAAAAGTAATCTCTTGCTCATGTCTTCACTTGAAGCACAAGCAAATAGTATTTCAACTGAACAAACTTAGTAGTTCAGTTGACATCTTTTCTCACTGTTTACATTATTATTAGGAAATTTTAAGTAAATTAGACATAATCAATCCAAAAGATAACCAAAAGAAACCATAACTAAAATGATATAATATGTGTATCAAAGTCAGAAAAATATACATGTAATGTTAAGATATAGTGTGAATGAAGTAACATACATTGAAGATAATTGTAGATAGATTGGCAATCAAAAGTGGTTGGAGCTGGAATTGTAAGAAATCATAAAGGGTGTAGCTATATGTTACATTGTAAAATACCACAAATTTTTTGCCTAATTGAATAAGTGTACATACATACTATGGCCTTTACAACTCATGCTGTAAATCTCACTGTCAGGCCAGTAAGGTCACTATATGAACTTCTATCAAAGCAAAATTACTCCATGTAATGTACTACTTACTACCTTAGTATATCTATCCACTGATACAAAAAAGTCAGAGATTAAAAAAATAATGCATACAAAGCATAACTACATAATTATAAGTTCTGGAGAGAATTCAATTTTAAGAGGAAATTCAACACAAAAATCAGAAAATTAAAGTTTAACTAAAATTTGTAGAGAATAAAAAGTATGAAGCAGTTAGAGAATAAACATGGCACTATTTTATAACTTCAAGAAAAAATCACACTATCAATGAAGCAACATCTATTAGGCAATGATTTTCATTAATTAATTATATTTTTGTTAGATATCAATGAATGTAGCAATGCAGAAGACAATAACTGTCATGAATATGCTATCTGTACAAACACAAATGGTAGCTTTACATGTCAATGTCAAAATGGATATACAGGAAATGGAACAACATGTACTGGTAAGTGACTTCAAGACTCTATTGTAAGGAATTCTTTTCACTAGATGTTAATGAATGTAACAATGGAGAAGACAATAACTGTCATGAGAATGCCATCTGTACAAACACAAATGGTAGTTTTACTTGTCAGTGCAAAAATGGATTTACAGGGAATGGAACTACATGTAATGGTAAGTAACTTCAAGACTCTATTGTAAGGAAGTCTTTTGCTAGATATCAATGAATGTAGCAATGGAGAAGACAATATATGTCATAAAAATGCCATCTGTATAAACACAAATGGTAGTTTTACATGTCAATGTCAAAATGGATATACAGGAAATGGAACTACATGTAATGGTAAGTGACTTCATGGCTCTATTAAAAAAGAGTCACTACTTTTTTTAGATATCAATGAATGTAGCAATGCAGATGACAATAACTGTCATGAAAATGCTATCTGTACAAACACAAATGGTAGCTTTACATGTCAATGTCAAAATGGATATACAGGAAATGGAACAACATGTACTGGTAAGTGACTTCAAGACTCTATTGTAAGGAATTCTTTTCACTAGATGTTAATGAATGTAACAATGGAGAAGACAATAACTGTCATGAGAATGCCATCTGTACAAACACAAATGGTAGTTTTACTTGTCAGTGCAAAAATGGATTTACAGGGAATGGAACTACCTGTAATGGTAAGTGACTTCATGGCTCTATTAAAAAGAGTCACTACTTTTTCTAGATATCAATGAATGTAGCAATGCAGATGACAATAACTGTCATGAAAATGCTATCTGTACAAACACAAATGGTAGCTTTACATGTCAATGTCAAAATGGATATACAGGAAATGGAACTACCTGTAATGGTAAGTGACTTCATGGCTCTATTAAAAAGAGTCACTACTTTTTCTAGATATCAATGAATGTAGCAATGCAGATGACAATAACTGTCATGAAAATGCTATCTGTACAAACACAAATGGTAGCTTTACATGTCAATGTCAAAATGGATATACAGGAAACGGAACTACCTGTAATGGTAAGTGACTTAATCACTCTTTTGTAAAGAATATAAATTTCTACTAGATATTAATGAATGTAGCAATACAGAAGACAATAATTGTCATGAAAATGCCATCTGTACAAACACAAATGGTAGTTTTACATGTCAATGTCAAAATGGATATACAGGAAATGGAACTACTTGTAATGGTAAGTGACTTCGTAACTGTATTTCCAAGAAAATCATAATATTTTTAGATATTAATGAATGCATCAATGCAAATGACAATAACTGTCATGAAAATGCTATCTGTACAAACATAAATGGTAGCTTTACATGTCAATGTGAAACTGGATATACAGGAAATGGAACTACATGTATTGGTAAGTGACTTCATGGCTCTATTAAAAAAGAGTCACTACTTTTTCTAGATATCAATGAATGTAGCAATGCAGATGACAATAACTGTCATGAATATGCTATCTGTACAAACACAAATGGTAGCTTTACATGTCAATGTCAAAATGGATATACAGGAAATGGAACAACATGTACTGGTAAGTGTCTTCAAGACTCTATTGTAAGGAATTCTTTTCACTAGATGTTAATGAATGTAACAATGGAGAAGACAATAATTGTCATGAGAATGCCATCTGTACAAACACAAATGGTAGTTTTACTTGTCAGTGCAAAAATGGATTTACAGGGAATGGAACTACATGTAATGGTAAGTAACTTCAAGACTCTATTGTAAGGAAGTCTTTTTGCTAGATATAAATGAATGTAGCAATGGAGAAGACAATATATGTCATAAAAATGCCATCTGTATAAACACAAATGGTAGTTTTACATGTCAATGTCAAAATGGATATACAGGAAATGGAACTACATGTAATGGTAAGTGACTTCATGGCTCTATTAAAAAAGAGTCACTACTTTTTTTAGATATCAATGAATGTAGCAATGCAGATGACAATAACTGTCATGAAAATGCTATCTGTACAAACACAAATGGTAGCTTTACATGTCAATGTCAAAATGGATATACAGGAAATGGAACAACATGTACTGGTAAGTGACTTCAAGACTCTATTGTAAGGAATTCTTTTCACTAGATGTTAATGAATGTAACAATGGAGAAGACAATAACTGTCATGAGAATGCCATCTGTACAAACACAAATGGTAGTTTTACTTGTCAGTGCAAAAATGGATTTACAGGGAATGGAACTACATGTAATGGTAAGTAACTTCAAGACTCTATTGTAAGGAAGTCTTTTGCTAGATATCAATGAATGTAGCAATGGAGAAGACAATATATGTCATAAAAATGCCATCTGTATAAACACAAATGGTAGTTTTACATGTCAATGTCAAAATGGATATACAGGAAATGGAACTACATGTAATGGTAAGTGACTTCATGGCTCTATTAAAAAAGAGTCACTACTTACTTTAGATATCAATGAATGTAGCAATGCAGATGACAATAACTGTCATGAAAATGCTATCTGTACAAACACAAATAGTAGCTTTACATGTCAATGTCAAAATGGATATATAGGAAATGGAACTACCTGTAATGGTAAGTGACTTCATGGCTCTATTAAAAAGAGTCACTACTTTTTCTAGATATCAATGAATGTAGCAATGCAGATGACAATAACTGTCATGAAAATGCTATCTGTACAAACACAAATGGTAGCTTTACATGTCAATGTCAAAATGGATATACAGGAAACGGAACTACCTGTACTGGTAAGTGACTTCATGGCTCTATTAAAAAGAGTCACTACTTTTTCTAGATATCAATGAATGTAGCAATGCAGATGACAATAACTGTCATGAAAATGCTATCTGTACAAACACAAATGGTAGCTTTACATGTCAATGTCAAAATGGATATACAGGAAACGGAACTACCTGTAATGGTAAGTGACTTAATCACTCTTTTGTAAAGAATATAAATTTCTACTAGATATTAATGAATGTAGCAATACAGAAGACAATAATTGTCATGAAAATGCTATCTGTACAAACACAAATGGTAGTTTTACATGTCAATGTCAAAATGGATATACGGGAAACGGAACTACCTGTACTGGTAAGTGACTTCATGGCTCTATTAAAAAAAGTCACTACTTTTTCTAGATATCAATGAATGTAGCAATGCAGATGACAATAACTGTCATGAAAATGCTATCTGTACAAACACAAATGGTAGCTTTACATGTCAATGTCAAAATGGATATACAGGAAACGGAACTACCTGTAATGGTAAGTGACTTAATCACTCTTTTGTAAAGAATATAAATTTCTACTAGATATTAATGAATGTAGCAATACAGAAGACAATAATTGTCATGAAAATGCTATCTGTACAAACACAAATGGTAGTTTTACATGTCAATGTCAAAATGGATATACAGGAAATGGAACTACTTGTAATGGTAAGTGACTTCGTAACTATATTTCTAAGAAAATCATAATATTTTTAGATATTAATGAATGCATCAATGCAAATGACAATAACTGTCATGAAAATGCTATCTGTACAAACATAAATGGTAGCTTTACATGTCAATGTGAAAGTGGATATACAGGAAATGGAACTATCTGTAATGGTAAGTGACTTCATGGCTCTTTAGTAAAGGAAGCCTTTTTGCTAGATATCAATGAATGTAGCAATGCAGATGACAATGACTGTCATGAGAATGCTATTTGTACAAACACAAATGGTAGCTTTACATGTCAATGTCAAAATGGATATACAGGAAATGGAACAACATGTATTGGTAAGTGACTTCATGGCTCTATTAAAAAAGAGTCACTACTTTTTCTAGATATCAATGAATGTAGCAATGCAGATGACAATAACTGTCATGAAAATGCTATCTGTACAAACACAAATGGTAGCTTTACATGTCAATGTCAAAATGGATATACAGGAAATGGAACTACCTGTAATGGTAAGTGACTTCATGGCTCTATTAAAAAAGAGTCACTACTTTTTTTAGATATCAATGAATGTAGCAATGCAGATGACAATAACTGTCATGAAAATGCTCTCTGTACAAACACAAATGGTAGCTTTACATGTCAATGTCAAAATGGATATACAGGAAATGGAACTACCTGTAATGGTAAGTGACTTCATGGCTCTATTAAAAAGAGTCACTACTTTTTCTAGATATCAATGAATGTAGCAATGCAGATGACAATAACTGTCATGAAAATGCTATCTGTACAAACACAAATGGTAGCTTTACATGTCAATGTCAAAATGGATATACAGGAAACGGAACTACCTGTAATGGTAAGTGACTTAATCACTCTTTTGTAAAGAATATAAATTTCTACTAGATATTAATGAATGTAGCAATACAGAGGACAATAATTGTCATGAAAATGCCATCTGTACAAACACAAATGGTAGTTATACATGTCAATGTCAAAATGGATATACAGGAAATGGAACTACTTGTAATGGTAAGTGACTTCATGGCTCGTTAGTAAAGGAAGCCTTTTTGCTAGATATCAATGAATGTAGCAATGCAGATGACAATGACTGTCATAAGGATGCTATCTGTACAAACACAAATGGTAGCTTTACATGTCAATGTCAAAATGGATATACAGGAAATGGAACAACATGTATTGGTAAGTGACTTCATGGCTCTATTAAAAAAGAGTCACTACTTTTTCTAGATATCAATGAATGTAGCAATGCAGATGACAATAACTGTCATGAAAATGCTATCTGTACAAACACAAATGGTAGCTTTACATGTCATTGTCAAAATGGATATACAGGAAATGGAACTACCTGTAATGGTAAGTGACTTCATGGCTCTATTAAAAAAGAGTCACTACTTTTTTTAGATATCAATGAATGTAGCAATGCAGATGACAATAACTGTCATGAAAATGCTATCTGTACAAACACAAATGGTAGCTTTACATGTCAATGTCAAAATGGATATACAGGTAATGGAACTACCTGTAATGGTAAGTGACTTCATGGCTCTATTAAAAAAGAGTCACTACTTTTTCTAGATATCAATGAATGTAGCAATGCAGATGACAATAACTGTCATGAAAATGCTATCTGTACAAACACAAATGGTAGCTTTACATGTCAATGTCAAAATGGATATACAGGAAACGGAACTACCTGTAATGGTAAGTGACTTCATGGCTCTATTAAAAAGAGTCACTACTTTTTCTAGATATCAATGAATGTAGCAATGCAGATGACAATAACTGTCATGAAAATGCTATCTGTACAAACACAAATGGTAGCTTTACATGTCAATGTCAAAATGGATATACAGGAAATGGAACAACCTGTAATGGTAAGTGACTTAATCACTCTTTTGTAAAGAATGTAAATTTCTACTAGATATTAATGAATGTAGCAATACTGAGGACAATAATTGTCATGAAAATGCTATCTGTACAAACACAAATGGTAGTTTTACATGTCAATGTCAAAATGGATATACAGGAAATGGAATTACTTGTAATGGTAAGTGACTTCGTAACTATATTTCCAAGAAAATCATTATTTTTTTAGATATTAATGAATGCATTAATGCAAATGGCAATAATTGTCATGAAAATGCTATCTGTACAAACACAAATGGTAGCTTTACATGTCAATGTGAAAGTGGATATACAGGAAATGGAACTATTTGTAATGGTAAGTGACTTCATGGCTCTTTAGTAAAGGAAGCCTTTTTGCTAGATATCAATGAATGTAGCAATGCAGATGACAATGACTGTCATGAGAATGCTATCTGTACAAACACAAATGGTAGCTTTACATGTCAATGTGAAAATGGATATACAGGAAATGGAACAACATGTACTGGTAAGTGACTTCAAGACTCTATTGTGAAGAAGTCTTTTCACTAGATATCAATGAATGTAGTGATGTAGATGACAATAACTGTCATGAGAATGCCATCTGTGTAAACACAAATGGTAGTTTTACATGTCAATGTCAAAATGGAT
This sequence comes from Xestospongia muta, assembly GCA_963693285.1. Classification (NCBI taxonomy): domain Eukaryota; kingdom Metazoa; phylum Porifera; class Demospongiae; order Haplosclerida; family Petrosiidae; genus Xestospongia; species Xestospongia muta. The sequence continues at coordinate 1,081,940 of OY848925.1, forward strand.
ATACAGGGAATGGAACTACCTGTAATGGTAAGTGACTTCGTAACTATATTTCCAAGGGAATCATTACTTTTTTTAGATATTAATGAATGCATCAATGCAAATGGCAATAACTGTCATGAAAATGCTATCTGTACAAACACAAATGGTAGCTTTACATGTCAATGTGAAAGTGGATATACAGGAAATGGAACTACCTGTAATGGTAAGTGACCTTGTGACTCTATTGTAAAGGATATCAATTTTTTTTACTAGATATCAATGAATGTACCAATAGAGAAGACAATAGCTGTCATGAAAATGCTATCTGTTCAAACACAAATGGTAGTTTTACATGTCAATGTGAAAATGGATATACAGGAAATGGATCAACATGTATTGGTTAGTGAAATGTGAAAATAGTGTCAAGTAAATCAATATATTTTACTAGATATTAATGAATGTATCAATACAGAAGACAATGACTGTGATAAGTATGCTACCTGTACAAACACAAATGGTAGTTTTATATGTCAATGTGAAAATGGCTATACAGGAAATGGAACTACCTGTAATGGTAAGTGACTTCTAAGTATTATTACAATTTCAACCTATGACTTAGTCTTTATTTGTTATTCTTAATTCACAAATTTTATTTCTTGACATTTGTTATAGATATAGATGAATGTGTAATTGAAGATATACAATGTGATTCTGATACTGTTTGTGTCAGTAAAAATGCAAATTATAGTTGTGAGGGTAAGATATTTTGTAGTAATAGTTAAATGACATATAACTATATAGGTCCAACCCTTTATTTACCATTTTTGGATTTTGGTTCATCTGTAAGTTATAGAGTGGATGATAGCTCTCATTCTATCTTACTCCCATCTCTACTGCAATTTGGAAACATGACCTATACAACAACATATGTAAGTATTATATAAACAGACATTTGATATTATAGTATCACATATTTTATTAATAATTTCTAGCTTAATAAAAATGGGCTAATCAGTTTTGAACAAAACTATACTTATCATATACCAAAAACATTCCCAATATCTGCTAAAGTAATTGCTCCATATTGGAATATGAACACTGTAGGTGAACTTAACTACACTATTATCAGCACTGATACCAGTGAACTGACTGAAACCATTAGTCTAATCAATAATTACTTAGCTTTTAACTTCAGTATCAGCTTTAATGCTGACTGGATACTAGTGGCTCAATGGATGGATACAAACACTAGCAATAAAGTATGTGATTGTTACATTGTATTTTAATGATCATTACTTTATGACTATACAGACTAATAGCAGTGTCTTTCAAGCTGTATTGGCATCTCATGGAAAGAAGACATATGCAATTTTTACATACAAATGTGGCCTTCTTGATTGGAACAGAACCAATGTTATTATAGGGTTTAGTGCTAGTAACACTCTTTTTGCAAACTTCCCATTTTCAAGACAGGTTCAGACAAGTATTGACTGCCTTAATTCACCAACTTCAAATTGGAGTAATATAGCTTATGAAATAGGTACAATAAGATTATATGAATTAATTTTTAGTTGATCTTCATCTCTTTGCAGGATGTCACTACATTAGTGGTGATTGTGGACCTGGAGAAGAGCTAAATTCTGAATGCAATGATTGTATTCTAACTAATATCTGTTTAAGAGATCATCCTTGTAGACATGGAGGAAGATGTATTCTAGGATATGTAGCTGATAGTTACACTTGTGATTGTAGTAACACTGGATATACTGGGAAAATATGTGATTTTCTAAGTCATGGAGTGTTTCCTAGTATGACAAATTACAGCACAATATTGCAACAACGTCAACCATCACTATATGAACAGTACTGCTGTAATGTCTATAATATTGGGAAAATATTCTCATTGTTACAGAATGGAAGAAAGAAAATTTTTGTTTGTCCATCAAGACTTCCTCTTGCTTGTCAAAGTAAGTGTCCAGTTTTGTGTATTTCCTAAATGAAAGTTTTCAATAGAATACAGAGATCATAATTGTAAGACCTGGTATGAGGCAGGTTATATTATCAGTGGTATATATCTTATCAATCCTGATGGAGGGTCTCCATTTGAGGTAGTTATTATTGAGATAGATGGATAAATGAATATACTGATAAATACATAGGCTATGAATATATGGGTGGATGAATGGATCAACAAGGTTAATTTTGTATATGTTTATAGGCCTATTGTGATATGGAGACTGATGGTGGTGGTTGGACTGTCATTCAACGAAGAATGGATGGCTCTGTTGACTTCTATCGCAACTGGACTGATTACAAGGAAGGTTTTGGTAACCTTACTGGAGAATTTTGGCTAGGCTTGAATAAAATATATCGACTTACTCATAATAGAACAAACAGTTTACAAGTCAATCTAGAAGACTTTGAAAACAACAAAACCTATGCTCTGTACTCTACATTCAATATTGGAGACAGTAGTACTAAGTATACTCTTACTATAGGTAAATATAATGGGACAGCTGGTGATAGCTTGATGATTCATAATGGACGCAAATTTACCACTAAAGATAATGACAATGATAGAGCTGGATCTGGCAATTGTGCAATAACATTCAAAGGAGGATGGTGGTATAATACATGCTATGACTCAAATCTAAATGGACTTTATATTGGAAATGTTAAAGACAATTATAAAGGAATTATTTGGAAACACTGGAGAGGGCCTACTTTTTTAAAATTCTCTGAGATGAAGGTTCGTCATTCGTACTCAACATGAACTCACCTTGAACTATAATACATAAATTGTATTTTCACATATTTTGTTCTAATTTTTATTGCCAAAATCAACTTTGACTGATCAGAAACATGATTACATGATTTGACTAAGTCCTGTCTGCACTAGAATTTCAGAAAATTGTTTGGAGTATATGTACAGACATTCTATTTATTTGATTTAAAGAAACTCAAAAAATAAAGATAGACGTTTATGAAATTTGGGTGAAATAAGTCATTTTTTGTGGGCTGCCCTATACAAACTAAGTACTACTATGTTTAATAATGTAGATTTTTATATCGAGTTTCTTGTAAAATAAAGAATGGATATTTTAAATATGTGAAATTAACTGTTTCACATTCAACTAGCTACCATATATTTGCTACTATATATGGTCTGCTTGCTTTAGAATATTAGTCCATACGCATTCTTAAGAGATTAATTAGATTCTAATTATAATAATTATTAGTTTTTTAATTACAGGTAGCTTGTGTTAGGGTTAGCTGTACATTAGTATATTGTTTCAATAAAGCTATTAATATATATACTTGTTGTGTATTGAATATCATTGGTCTCCTATATGCACCAGATCTATAAATCTTGTGGTATGCAGGAAATTAAGGAACCATAGTAATGATTGTGCAAATAGGGCTATGACTATCTTGACTGCAGGAAATGAGAAGTGTATAAACAGTTGTTGCTGTCTTCAGTTTGCCATACTGCTTTACCAGTGAAAAAAACAAGAGCTGTAATGTTACCAAGATCAGTTATTGGATTGATTCATCTCTTAATTACAACAGCAGGTACTGCAATATTAGTATTACATTTGTTTGGCATAAATAAATAAAATTATTCTGTTTTTTCATTACAGGAGCTATTTCCTATCTGCCTTTTCTAAATTTTGGCTCTTCTGCTAGTATATTTACAAGAGTTGATGATCGTACTCAGTCAGTATCACTGCCATCTCCATTAAAGTTTGGAGATAATACTTACTCTACTGCTTATGTAAGTATATCTGTGCACAAAGCTATACTAAGATATGATTCAATGTTTATACAGATTAGCAGTAATGGACTAATAAGTTTGGGAACATCTTTTATTTCTCATAAACCACTGACATTCCCAATATCTACTAAAGTGATAGCACCTTATTGGACTGATATAGATCTAGATGAACGGGGTCAGATTAATTATATATTAGTGACAACTCAGTCTAATGATACAATTGGATCCATTGCTCTTGTCAATAATTTCTTAGCTTCAAACATCAGTGTGAGCTTCAGTGCTGACTGGATACTAGTGGCTCAGTGGGTAGAAGTGTGTCCATGGGAAGATTCTAATTGCAGAAATGTACAGGTATGTTCATAATTGTACTATTATATGAATATGATTTTCTTTAATAGCCAAACTCCTTTCAAGTTATACTGGCTTCTCAAGGCAATACTTCCTATTCTATCTTCACATATGAGTGTAACGAACTACAATGGACAAGATCAGCATCAGCTGCAATTGGGTTTAGTGCTGATAATACTTTCTATGAAAACCACCCATTATCAAGACAGTCTCAAGTAAATGCTATCGCTTGCCTTAATTGTCCTGTTTCAAATTGGAGTAATATCATTTACAAAATTGGTACAATGATATTTAATCACTATGATATATTCAATTATGTTGGATTTATTTTAGATTCCTGTAATCTTACATGTGGTCTTGGCGAAAAAGTTAATTCTACATGTAGTGGATGTATTCTCATTGACATTTGCTTACGAAATACTCCTTGCAAAAATGGAGGAAACTGTACATTAGGATCTGTCCCTGATGAGTACATCTGTGATTGTAGTGGTACAGGCTATACAGGGAAGAATTGTAGCACAGGTAAAGTAGGTACACAATAAAGTGATTGTAATATATCATCAATAGAATATGAATGGATATTCATGTGCATATTCCAATGATGTTATTAGTTTAATAGTTTTTCTAATGATTATAGTGTTATAGTGTGTTCTACTGGATACATGTGTGTACATTATGAAAAGTATTATTGGCTCACTTCACACCATTTAAAAATTCAAATATAAAAGTATAGATTTCTCATTTATCTTTAATAGGTTATAGTAATATAAATCGATTTGCTAATAATATGATTAGTAATCTAATTAAGTTATTAACTACACCAACATGTCACACACACATCCTTCTATAAATTTGTTATATAATGACACATAATAACTATGAAATCATGCATCAAAGAAGTTGTTGTGTTTACTACACTTGTCAATTTATAGACTTAATGAATACCAATTCTATTATATACAAATTTATTTATGGTCAAACAATAATTATCTCTCTGTATCAAACCAACTAAGTACTTGTTTAAGTCTTTACTTCATTATCATTGACAGGACGTGCTACAATTAATCTTCTAGCACCAAGTATGACAAAAAATGTACTATCACCATCTTCATCAAACGCTGTGATATATCTGATAGTTGAACATGGTACAACCAATCTTCTAGTACCAAGTACAACAAGCACTGTACCATTACTATCCTCACCAAATTCTGTGATATATGTGATAAGTGGAGCAGTAGGAGGTGGAGCAATTATCATTACATTACTGATCATAGTAATTATCATTATAGCATCTGCTTATAAAAGTTATCAAAAGAATGAAGACAATAGAATATTTAGTGATCACCCTCGTCCACAAAACTCACTACGTGATAATCCAAGTTATTGCAGTACTGGTAGAGATGTTCCATTTGATTGGTACTCAAACTATCAACTATATTGTCTAGTAGATAATGAGACTAGTTCTAACAATTATGAATCACTTGAAGCTATTTACGAAAATGGTGATAAAGTTGATGATGGTATTAAAACGTATGCCAATCCAAGTTATGTTTCTAATTTATCTGTAACACCTTGATAATCCAACCTGAAGTGGATTTACTATAATGATTACCATATCATGTTGATTAAGCTACTTTGGACAATTTTAACTATATGTTTGTTTTAATTATTGTATTAAAAAACATTTCCATGTAGCTGGTCAGAGAAAATAGCATGTATACAAAAATGCTTTAAAAAGTACTAATCAAAATATAGTGAATAGTTTGCTCTAACATCACATTGCAGGGTTGTGCCCCTCCCCCCCCCTATGATTTCATCTTCCTACTCCCCTGCACTATAATGATTACCATATATGGATTCAACAACATTCTTGGGACAATTAGTCTTTGATGGTTCCTTTTATGCTATACTATAAATTATTATTATTGAAATATATTCATTTGAATACTAAAATAAAACAAGTTGAATTATTATGTCAATTGATAATGTTCAATCTCAATGTCTGTTTGGTATCTTTAAAGTGTATTTATGTATTTTTAATAGCCTACAAATAAAATTAATATTGGTAGATCTTGAGTTATGCAATTCTACAAATATAAAAAAAAACAATTAGCACTTAAGCTATACTTAGAAATTCAGATGTATATTGCCTTTTATCTTGATCTCGTGGTACCAATCATTTTGACAAAATTACTCAATATCATTGTGCCTGTTTTAAGCTCAATTGTTCTTATATAATAACTAACAATTAACAACACTGAAGTAAAAGTGAATGTATATTTTAATTCACTGATTTCTAATTAATTGTTAAAATTAATATTTATTTTACATTTCATAGAATTATTGTATAGTACTACAATTGAAAATTCAATAACCAAAATTAACTTCCAGGAAATCAACTATATTATAAATATTATACTCAATACATATAAAGCACTAACCCCTAAAATTGAAAAGACAAAAATATTTTTGATAAAATTTTAGAACATCTTGGTCATTACACAAATTTAGAATAAAATTTTATTTAGTTACGCCCACACATACGCGATAATAATTATCCTTCAAATTGCACTATAAAACTCACTTTTTCTTATCCCGTCTTTCAGTCTTTTAAGCTTTGCTCGTTTTATTAGAGAAAACATTCCACAAGAAGTCACAAGATAAGCAAAAAAAGTTCGTGAAGACGCAACAGATATGGCGGACCTGAAGTTATGGTGTGTAATCGTTTTGCTTGTGACTAATGCTATTAAAGCACAAGATACCCCAACAGCTGTCACATTGGCGATAATAGGGAAGTCGTTTTGGCCTCCTTCAATCAACTTATTAGAATTGCTAAAGACAGGAACACCGGTGTATATTGGCACACATACCAACAGTTGTCTCCACATTGTGACTGTTAGTGAGTCTCCATCTACACTGATATACTATAAGAATAGTAATGCTTTTTATAAAAGCATTGGAGTAAATTTAGATATAAATGTCAATGCTGTTTCATACGGAAGCATCTCGAATACAATCGATCATCTTTCGCAAAACTTCAAAGAAACTGCACGTCAAGGCACACAACTAGATTATGGACAGTATGTTAAGTCATTTGATCTTAATAAGGGTTGTCTAGCACGTTTACCACTAGATCCAGTCTTTGAAGATGAATTGTTAAAACTTCCACTAAAAGTTGAAAACATTTCGTCATTAGATTCATTTGCTGATTATAAGCAATTTGTGTCATTATATGGTGGCTTTGTACTTACTGGAGTTAAGGTTGGAGCTCGATTGGAAGTCTTTGCGACTGCAGAAGAATCACAAAGTTATAGTGAGAAACAGTTCAATAATCGTGTGTGTGCACAAATTTCCTTGGCTAGTTTTACAGCTATACCCGTTGATATTGGTCCATGCGTTGGTTTTTCAGTTTCTGAATTAAAATCCTCTTTAAATCTTCAAATGTCAACAAGATATTTTGCACGTGGTGGTAACAGATCTCTTCAAGCTCAACTATCTACTCAAGGTATAACACCTAATGTACTCACAAAATTTATACAATCAGCTAGTAAAAATCCATATCCTGTTGACTATAAATTGACACCTTTATGGGATCTGTATACTGGGAATAATGAAATGATTACTAAGAGGCTAGATAACATCCGATTATACTTCAATCTTCTTTCAAAAGAACTAGTTACTCCTGATACCGCTGGTGTGTCTTCTGATGACATACCTCTTTATATTTATTTATTGTTTGGAATTGTACCTACAATTTGTTGTTGTATTTGTATTTTTTGTATTGTGATCATTTGCTGTCTACTAAAACATTACTGTTATGATGAAGAAGAAGAAGAATGGTGTTGTTAAACAATTTAACTTTTGCTACTTTATGTCTATTACCAATCATGCTTTTAACAAATATAAGTTTGATTTGCAATACATTTCCCAAGACCGGTTGTACTAATTGCAATGAATTGACATTTGCAAAACCAGAAAACAGATACCATAAAAGGATAATTTCCTCATACTTTTATTAGTTAGATTTGTTGGTTATCTAGACTAATGACATTAATTGTATCATAGAGAAATTTTGTTTAAAGAATTGATTAAAATGTACTACGTAGCAAATATCATATATGGATTATGTCTACTTACAAGTACTATTGCTACTATATTAGTACCATAACTAATATATAATATACATTAACACTGAGCTTACCAAGTTTGATTACATTCACTACTATATATGTTGTATAACCTGCATCAGTTTACAATTAACACATAGCTAGGAGAGAAAAATAACAAAAGATGTTATTGTATATGTATGTGTGTGTGTGCATGTGTGTGAAACTTAACTTTCTAAAAAGTTTTGTTGATGCATATAACAAAGTATTAAAGCTCTATCATCATTTCAATAAGAGAAGGATTGGTTGCCTCTAAATTACATATCAGTATTTCTAGTAGTTATTTACTCAACTGCTTGATTTCTTTGTAAACATGTTTACTACTCAATTGTCTAAGAATTTATTTATTTACCATAACGTTCATAGTATGGTCACAGCTTATGAGTCCCATTTTATAATTTATATTTAATTATAACAACTCAACTATTCATAACAAAATTTAGTTTATAAATTAATGTCTTCTCTGGCAATTTGATAAACTAGATACATGAGTATATGTTTCCTCATGTTTGTTGGAAACAGATAGATTACAGTAGAATGTAATTAGTAATACCTACACACACATTGTAATAATAAATAATCCATTGCAACAGACAATTATACAAATTACTTATAAATTTATATGTATATGGTGTGGAGTTACCTCAACTGTTTGTAACACAAAAACTAAAACTTAGTCTCTTTGAAACAAATTTACATCATACTCTCAGTAAAATGCACAAATTAGTGATAGCCAGGCTATCATATTTACTACTCAAGCTTCAAAGAATTTATTCATTTACCTTGTGTGATCACATCTGGTGAGTCCCCCATTCTGTGATATTTTCACTAACAACTGAATCATTAATAAAGAATTAATTTACAAGTTAAGCCATTCTGGTCCATTAGTTACCTATATACATCAGTGCATACTTCCTTATGTTAATTGGAAATAGATAGACTACAGTCATTATTAAAGAATGCAATCAGTAATACTTACACACATAGTACAAAACAATTTCTCAGAGTGTAACAAACAAAACGTTAACTGTAACTACAATATTATACATTCAAATATAGTCCATACTATGAGCACAACCGTATATGGCATTACACTATAACAATGTACAGAAACATGTAGTCAGTACATACATAACAGTAAGAGTGTTGAGCAGTTATACATCATCAACACATCACAACAACAAGTACTACGTGTCATTTTAAGATAATTTTTTGCCTAAGTTAACACCAATTTCACATGAAGTATAAAGTATTCTGGAGACTAAGTAATGACAACATTACTTATCAGAAAATAGGTACCAGAGATGTTATCCTCTCTCCTGATAATTTCAGTATTGATATGTAATCAAATTTGAGGTTACACCATACATGGAATTCAATGTGGGCGATGTACTTGGTGTACTTGTGTACCACCTATTATATCTAAGAGTGTGGTAATGTTTATTGAAATCCAGACTCCACTTTTCAGCTTAATAACAAATCTAACAGATATACTAATAAAAGTGATTTCGATGTCATTTACTCTTGTCAATTAGCTGTCACTTCTCATTTATCCAATTACAGGTTTGTTATAAAATATAAAAGAGTTTCAACAGTAACTTCCATTATAATTATAAAGACAGGTTGTAGTGATAATTTCAACATTATTCTTGTTTATATTCCACTCAAAATCATTAGGCAATTCTTTCTTCCTATGCACAAATCCTCCTACATGTGCTACTGGATTTCTTGACAAAGCAACTGTTGTGGACATTAGCAAAGAAACTCAGTCTGTCCAATAAACCTATCCAGACATTCAGTTCACATGTAATGGAGCTATTACTAAATGGACAATTGGAGCTTTAAACTTGATATTTAGTAATGCACCTGAACTACAAGTTTGGTGACTGGTTGGTGAAAAGTACATTAAAGTCAGTTCATCATTATTTAGACCAAACGAAACAAATCATAAAAACATACTTGTGTTATATCCAACAATTGCACTAGAATTTCAGTCAGGAGATATTTTCAGAGTACATATACCAATCAATACCATTAGTGACTTTTCAGTCTTGTTTCAAAGATTCAATGGACCAGACAATTCTGAATTAAATAAATCATTCAGTTTGCCTGCACCAAAGACAATATCATTAATACAGACATTAATCCATGATATGTGTCAATCGTCTTGAAATAAATCACATACTGAAAATAACAGTTTCCAACATGAAAATGTGTTGACATTCTAATAATTACCTTAAATGCATTAATTAGTAAACATTATTGCCACTGTTAAGTATTCTCAACATCCTTTTACACTTTAATTTTGTATCCACTATTCATTATCAGATCTGCAAATTCTTTCCAGTTCTAAGGTTTTCTATTTCTAAGTAAAATATGAACTCAATAACATGCAATGGATTGATAGATAATGCTTACCATTTGGTTTCATTAATTGTCAAATCCTTTGTAGTTTTGACTGATTTTATATAGTATGGTCAATTATGGCTACATGATGTGAGTAAAATATGTAAGTGCTTAATTGTTTTTGATTTGACTTAGTTAGTCCCAACACTTGCTTCATTCACCATACATGGAACATTGTGTGGGGCTTCTGTTGTGCAATACAATATATGTTATCGGTGAGCATACTACTTATGCTTTGAAGTGTCTGTTTTGTGTTTACTATATAATGGGCCAAATAGCTTGGATGAGTATTCACTAGATTGCTTTTTGTGCAAGAGTTTCCTAGAGATTTGAATGTGAGACTGATGGAATATCTTATGTTCTTGTTATTGGTACTGTTCACATTGTCAGGTACTATATTATATATATATATATAAATATTAGATATTAGATATTCATAGTGCTATTCTCATATCTGTTATATATAGGTGATGTATTATGCTGCACCAAGGGGTTCATGGACTTAGATTTCATGATTCGGAAAGCACCACTGGTTGACTCTGCTAATAATGGACTGGACACACAGCTCAGTAACAATGAACTGCGTATTACTACTAACATGACCTTTAGATGTAGTGGTAATCTCACTTCAATGATACTGGGTATAGAGCTGCGTAGACCAGACCTACTCATTAGAAACCAGTATCCTAAAATACAACTCTGGAGACCAAGTAATGACAATATTACTTATCAGAAAATAGCTACCAGAGATGTTATTCTATCACCTGCAAACTTCAGCACTGATGGTGTAACTCGATTTGAGGTTACACCACCTATCGAATTCAACGAAGGAGATGTACTTGGTGTGTATCAACCTACATTATTTAGAAGTGTAGTTATATTCTACTATACTGAAGTCAAATCACCACTTCTCAGTTTAATAGCTAATCCAACAGATGTGCCATCGACAGTGAATTTATCATCATTTATTCCTGTCAATCAGTCACTTCTCATTCACCCCATTACAGGTATGTAGGAAACAAATTTCAGCAGTACTTTTAAAATACTAGTTATTATGTATTACATAAACGCTAGCTTGAATTCATAACTGTATGCTTAACTTTGTGTATTTGATAGATCCTCCTACATGTGCTACTGGATTTCTTGACAAGGCAACTGTTGAGGACATCAGCAAAGATGCACAGTCTGTCCAGAGAAGTGGTTTAGGTTTCCAACGAATCTATCCAGATATTCAGTTCACATGTAACGGAGTTATTACCAAATGGACAATTGGTGCTTTAGACTTGATATTTAGTGATGCACCTGAACTACAAGTTTGGCGACTGGTTGGTGAAAACTACATTAAAGTCAGTTCATCATTATTTAGACCAAATGAAACAAATCACAGAAATATACATGTGTTATATCCAACACCTGCACTAGAATTTCAGTCAGGAGATATTTTCGGTGTACATACACCAATCGATACCATTAGTGACCTTTCAGTCTTGTTTCAAAGATTCAATGGGCCTCAAAGTTTTGAATTACCAAGGTCAATCGGTTCCCCTGCACCTACAACTATACCTGCGCTTGCTTTAAGACCTAATGCAGAAAACAATTATCCCTTAGTTACTTTAGAAGTGAGTGTGTCAACGTCTTTATCACCAGATCAAACAGCAATGACAAACAATCCAAGAATTACTAACACTGTATTGCCACAGCCATCCTCACCAGATACTACAATATATTTAATAATTGGAGCAGCAGGTGGTGGTATAATTATTACTATATTACTAGTAATAGTAATTCTCATTATAGTATGCGTTTGTAAGAGTTGTCAAAAGAATAAAAAGGCTGGAACATTCCACAATCAGCATCGTCCACAAAATTCACTACATGACAATCCAAGCTATAACACTAACAGAGAAACAATGTTAGATTTGTACTCCAGCTATCACCAATACCCTGGTTCAAATAATGGAACTATTCGCAATAATCATACATCAAGTGAAATTTATGAAACAGTTGATGAGATAGAAGACAATACTTTTAACACAGACACTAATCCATCGTACGTGTCAATTGTCCCAAAATAAATCACATACTGAAAGTAACAGTTTCCAACATGAAAATGTGCAGACAATCTGATAACTACCTTAAATGCATTGATTAGTAAACATTATTGCCACTGTTAAGTATTCCCAACATCCTTTTTACCCTTTAGCATTGTATCCAATATTCATACACACACACACACACACACACACACACTTATAGTACATAGTAAATTATTAGATGTATAACCACAGAAGACATAAATTATAATCAACTTTTCTCATTATGTTTCCATATATGCAATAATCAACAAGCAACAATATGTGCATATACAGACTATAGTCTCAATAAAGGCTAGCATATATAGATAGTACTTATCCGGCTTAGATTGGGCATACAATAAACATGAAATGTATTACCCAATAAGGTCTCTTATTACATGTATGTATCTGGTTCTCATTTAGATTATTGTCGCTTGAAGCAACTTGTTTTAGAAGCATTAGGCAGCTGTTTTAGTACAGGAGGTATTGTGTTAGTTATTCTATTTATTATAACATTTAGGCTGCTTCTGCATATAAAAATGGACAAAGCCTAAAGTCATGTAGTTTGTTACTATATAATCAGAGACAACAACCTACTTTACTGGTTAGTGGTAATTCTTAAACTCATTTAATAATTAAAAACCACTAGAGAACCAGAAAATATGATGTAATGGCCAAAATAACATAATTAAAACCATGCCTGTCGAAAAAAGAGAACAGGATGCTTCTTATTGCCATCATTGACCACTTATACATTATCAATGAGCCCTGTGGGTAAAAGCAGTCACTAACTCATTTATTTAATAATAATTTAATATGCAACACTGGCTAAATCCATTTAAGGATGTCTTGGCATGCCACCACCTCTATCTACTACACTCAGCAAACATAAAGATCTATAGTTAGTCATGTGGTTAGATTTTCTATTCTTAAATAGTAGTGTATAAGGAGTTTACATTCAGCAAAGATAAATGACTTAGAAGTCTTGTGATAAATCAAATGCAGACAAATATTATTACAACCAGTTTTTTGTAAACATTTACCATATAAGTATCACATAATTGAATGACCTTCTATGTTTTCTTTTCATATAAAAGTTTTATTTTTGACAACAATTCAGTTAAAGCAGATAATTTAGACAATGGAGTGGATTTTCAAATTTGTTTTCTTGACTTACATTTTCCTCTCCACGTTGGCAGGTATGTTTAACATATAACATTTAACATGTAAGATTGCTTTTCTAAATATTCTGTGCAAAAATCTAGGAGATGTTCCTAATCTACCATTTTTGGACCTTGTATCTCCTAGTGCATTCTCTGGAATTACATATGATAGTCGTGCTGTTACACTCCCATCACCTATCCAGTTTGGAGACATGCAATACCCTATAGCTTATGTAAGAGTTCCAGCAATAGTTGCTGTTATTATTAAATGAATCCTTAGGTAAAAAGCAGTGGTATCATTATATTTGTTCATCTACGTTCTGATATTTTAAGTGTACCTAAACCATTTCCTATATCTGTACAAATGATTGCACCTTTCTGGGATGATGTTGATTTATCACAAAATGGTCAAGTCAATTACCTTGTTAACAACAAGAGTGATTCTACTGATGTCATTATTGAAATTAATAGTTTTTTGTCCATGTATTTTGGTTCCAATTTTAATGCTGACTGGATATTAGTGGTTAAGTGGGAGAATGTGTGTCATATCCGATATAATGATTGTCCAGTTAATGAAGTATGTTGCATGATTTTCCTTTTGAACAATGTTATTATCATTATTGCATAACTAATTTTTAGTCAAATAGCTTTCAAGCTGTTTTGGCAACACAAGCAAATGCATCATATGCAATCTATACATATAAATGTGATGAACTCAATTGGCAATATCATAATTCTGTGATAGGATTTAGTGCAAGCAATTCATTCTTCAAAAATCATCCATTATCAGGAACAGATCAAGCAACAAACATTGCTTGCCTGAACTTGCCAACATCAAATTATAGCACTGTTGTATACAAGATAGGTATAATTGCCCTTTTTTAATATTATGAATTTTAAATATCGTATTAGCTTGTGGCCCCACTGAGGTTATTCATAATAATAGTTGTGAAATTAGTACATGTTTACAAGACAAACCTTGCCAAAATGGAGGAGCCTGTATTGTACGATCTTCTCCTGATCAATACACCTGTGATTGTACAGATACTGGATATCAAGGAGTGAACTGTACAGAAGGTAAATGCTATTTTGGAGCTTGCAGTAGTTTATTTTCTACAAATTTAGATATCAATGAATGTGATACTAATATGGACAATTGTCATAATAACGCTAGTTGTTTTAATGCTGAAGGTAGTTTTAGATGCCACTGTAAGCCAGGATATATAGGAAATGGAACAATATGTACAAGTCAGTGACTTAATTTGGTGAAATTTGTTTAGTTTATTAGGTTAACGTTAGAAATAATTACATTACAAGTAATATTATGATAACATAATTGACCAAAATTAAAATTTTGTTACTTTCTAGACATCAGTGAATGTCATAATAAGGCTACCTGTTCCAACACTGAAGGCACTGTATTGATCTCAACAAACATCCCAAATGATTCTGCACCATTTCCCAATCACCCAGCATCATTACCCAGCATTACTGTGTATTTGATAGTTGGAGCAGTGGGTGGGGGTTTGGTTATCATAATACTACAAGTCATACTAATTTTAATCATTGTCTTTTCCTATAAAAATCGGCAAAGATGCAATGAAGCTGAGAAACCAGAACCACATTGTCCACAAAACCCACTTTATGATAATCCAAGTTATGGTACTATTATTGGAGATGCTCAATTAGAATTGCAATCTAGCTCTTCGGTTAATGAAATGATTCAAAACAATCATACGTCAGATAAAATTTATGAAACAGTACAGGTGAAGGAGATTGAAGATGTTGATACAGACATTAATCCATCCTACATTTCAAATACCTCCATATAATTCAAGGATGCAATAATAAACATTCTTGAAAACAAAATTACTGTCATCAATTTATCATGACCACACATATTTTTGGATTGTTTTAAGTTAATTCTTTCTAATAATTACATATGCTTTCAATCTAATAATTACAGAACAGAACTTGAGATCTTATTTAATTTTTCATGGTAGATTCACAAAATGGTAGACTTTTCAAAGATTTAAAAAAATTGGGATAGGGTGTGTAGAACAGAAGATGTCAACACATCTCTTTTAATCGTGGAAGATTCATATGATGGTATGCAGTATACTCTTTTCATTAAAGAAACACCATTGGGCACCATATAAACCATTTCTATGGTGCCCAATGACGTTTAAAGAAACATTATTTGGGTACCATATAAACCATTCCTATGGTGCCCAATGAAGATTGAACAAACACCATTGGGCACTATAGAAACCATTTCTATGGTGCCCAATTGCGTTTAAAGAAACACCATTGGGCACCATATTAACCATTTCTATGGTGCCCAATTGCATTTAAAGAAACACCATTGGGCACCATATTAACCATTCCTATGGTGCCCAATGAAGATTGAACAAACACCATTGGGCACTATAGAAACCATTTCTATGGTGCCCAATTGCGTTTAAACAAACACCATTGGGCACCATATAAACCATTTCTATGGTGCCCGATGACGTTTAAAGAAACATTATTTGGGTACCATATAAACCATTTCTATGGTGCCCAATTGTGTTTAAAGAAACACAATTGGGCACCATATTAACCATTTCTATGGTGCCCAATGAAGATTGAACAAACACCATTGGGCACCATATAAACCATTTCTATGGTGCCCAATGATGTTTAAAGAAACACAATTGGACACCATATTAACCATTTCTATGGTGCTTAATAAAGATTGAGGAAACTCCATTGGGCACCATACAAACTATTTCTATGGTGCCCAATGGCGTATAAAGAAGCACTATTGGGTACCATATAAACCATTTCTATGGTGCCCAATGACGTTTAAAGAAACGAAATTGGGCACCATATTAACCATTTCTATGGTGCTTAATGAAGATTGAGGATACACCATTGGGCACCATATAAACCATTTCTATGGTGCCCAATGGTGTTTAAAGAAGCACTATTGGGCACCATATAAACCATTTCTATGGTGCCCAATGACGTTTAAAGAAACACCGTTGGGCACCATACAAACTATTCCTATGGTGCCCAATTGCGTTTAAAGAAACACCATTGGGCACCATATTAACAATTTCTATGGTGCCCAATGAAGATTGAACAAACACCATTAGGCACCATATAAACCATTTCTATGGTGCCCAATGGTGTTTAAAGAAGCACTATTGGGCACCATATAAACCATTTCTATGGTGCCCAATGACGTTTAAAGAAACACCGTTGGGCACCATACAAACTATTCCTATGGTGCCCAATTGCGTTTAAAGAAACACCATTGGGCACCATATTAACAATTTCTATGGTGCCCAATGAAGATTGAACAAACACCATTAGGCACCATACAAACCATTTCTATGGTGGCTAATGGAGTTTAAAGAAGCGCTATTGGGCACCATATAAACCATTTCTATAGTGCCCAATGATGTTTAAAGAAACACCATTGGGCACCATAGAAACCATTTCTATGGTGCCCAATGACGTTTAAAGAAACACCATTGGGCACCATATTAACCATTTTTATGGCACCCAATGAAGATTGAACAAACAACATTGGGCACCATATAAACCATTTCTATGGTGCCCAATGACGTTTAAAGAAACACAATTGGGTACCATATTAACCATTTCTATGGTGCCCAATGACGTTTAAAGAAACACCATTGGGCACCATATAAACCATTTCTATGGTGCCCAATGAGGATTGAGCAAACACCATTGGGCACCATACAAACCATTTCTATGGTGGCTAATGGAGTTTAAAGAAGCACTATTGGGCACCATATAAACCATTTCTATAGTGCCCAATGATTTTTAAAGAAACACCATTGGGCACCATAGAAACCATTTCTATGGTGCCCAATGACGTTTAAAGAAACACCATTGGGCACCATAGAAACCATTTCTATGGTACCCAATGAAGATTGAACAAACATCATTGGGCACCATATTAACCATTTCTATCGTGCCCAATGAGGATTGAACAAACACCATTGGGCACCATAGAAACCATTTCTATGGTACCCAATGAAGATTGAACAAACATCATTGGGCACCATATTAACCATTTCTATCGTGCCCAATGAGGATTGAACAAACACCATTGGGCACCATATAAACCATTTCTATAGTGCCCAATGATGTTTAAAGAAACACCGTTGGGCACCATAGAAACCATTTCTATGGTGCCCAATGACGTTTAAAGAAACACAATTGGGCATCATATTAACCATTTTTATGGCACCCATTAAGATTGAACAAACAACATTGGGCACCATATAAACCATTTCTATGGTGCCCAATAACATTTAAAGAAACATCATTGGGCACCATAAAAACCATTTCTATGGTGCCCAATGACGTTTAAAGAAGCACTATTGGGCACCATAAAAAAACGTTTCTATGGTGCCCAATGACGTTTAAAGAAACACCATTGGGCACCATAGAAACCATTTCTATGGTACCCAATGAAGATTGAACAAACATCATTGGGCACCATATTAACCATTTCTATCGTGCCCAATGAGGATTGAACAAACACCATTGGGCACCATAGAAACCATTTCTATGGTACCCAATGAAGATTGAACAAACATCATTGGGCACCATATTAACCATTTCTATCGTGCCCAATGAGGATTGAACAAACACCATTAGGCACCATATAAACCATTTCTATAGTGCCCAATGATGTTTAAAGAAACACCATTGGGCACCATAGAAACCATTTCTATGGTGCCCAATGACGTTTAAAGAAACACAATTGGGCACCATATTAACCATTTTTATGGCACCCATTAAGATTGAACAAACAACATTGGGCACCATATAAACCATTTCTATGGTGCCCAATAACATTTAAAGAAACATCATTGGGCACCATAAAAACCATTTCTATGGTGCCCAATGACGTTTAAAGAAGCACTATTGGGCACCATAAAAAAACGTTTCTATGGTGCCCAATGACGTTTAAAGAAAGACAATTGGGTACCATATTAACAATTTCTATGGTGCCCAATGAAGATTGAACAAACACCATTAGGCACCATATAAACCATTTCTATGGTGCCCAATGAGGATTGAGCAAACACCATTGGGCACCATACAAACCATTTCTATGGTGGCTAATGGAGTTTAAAGAAGCACTATTGGGCACCATATAAACCATTTCTATAGTGCCCAATGATGTTTAAAGAAACACCATTGGGCACCATAGAAACCATTTCTATGGTGCCCAATGACGTTTAAAGAAACACCATTGGGCACCATATTAACCATTTTTATGGCACCAAATGAGGATTGAACAAACAACATTGGGCACCATATAAACCATTTCTATGGTGCCCAATGACATTTAAAGAAACACCATTGGGCACCATAAAAACCATTTCTATGGTGGCCAATGGAGTTTAAAGAAGCATTATTGGGCACCATATAAACCATTTCTATGGTGCCCAATGAAGATTGAACAAACACCATTGGGCACCATATAAACCATTTCTATGGTGCCCAATGGCGTTTAAAGTAACACAATTGGGCACCATATAAACCATTTCTATGGTGCCCAATGAGGATTGAACAAACACCATTGGGCACCATAGAAACCATTTCTATGGTGCCCAATGACGTTTAATGAAATACAATTGGGCACCATATAAACCATTTCTATGGTGCCCAATGAAGATTGAACAAACACCATTGGGCACCATATAAACCATTTCTATGGTGCCCAATGGCGTTTAAAGAAACACAATTGGGCACCATATAAACCATTTCTATGGTGCCCAATGAAGATTGAACAAACACCATTGGGCACCATATAAACCATTTCTATGGTGCCCAATGAAAATTGAACAAACACCATTGGGCACCATATAAACCATTTCTATGGTGCCCAATGGCGTTTAAAGAAACACAATTGGGCACCATATAAACCATTTCTATGGTGCCCAATGAAGATTGAACAAACACCATTGGGCACCATATTAACCATTTCTATGGTGCCCAATGAAGATTGAACAAACATCATTGGGCACCATATTAACCATTTCTATGGTGCCTAATGATGTTTAAAGAAACACCATTGGGCACCATAGAAACCATTTTTATGGTGCCCAATTGCATTTAAAGAAACACCATTGGGCACCATAGAAACCATTTCTATGGTGGCCAATTGGATTTAAAGAAACACCATTGGGCACCATAGAAACCATTTCTATGGTGCCCAATGACATTTAAAGAAACACCATTGGGTACCATATTAACCATTTCTATGGTGCCCAATGAAGATTGAACAAACACCATTGGGCACTATAGAAACCATTTCTATGGTGCCCAATTGCGTTTAAAGAAACACCATTGGGCACCATATTAACCATTTCTATGGTGCCCAATTGCGTTAAAAGAAACATCATTGGGCACCATATTAACCATTTCTATGGTGCCCTATAACGTTTAAAGAAACACCATTGGGCACCATTGAAACCATTTCTATGGTGCCCAATTGCGTTTAAAGAGACACCATTGGGCACCATATTAACCATTTCTATGGTGCCCAATGAAGATTGAACAAACACCATTGGGCACCAAATAAATCATTTCTATGATGCCCAATGAAGATTGAACAAACATCATTGGGCACCATATAAACCATTTCTATGGTGCCCAATGACGTTTAAAGAAACACAATTGGGCATCATAAAAAACATTTCTATGGTGCCCAATGACGTTTAAAGAAACACCATTGGGCACCATATTAACCATTTCTATGGGGCCCAATTGCATTTAAAAAACACAATTGGGCACCATATTAACCATTTCTATGGTGTCCAGTGACGTTTAAAGAAACACCATTGGGCACCATACAAACCATTTCTATGGTGCCCAGTTGCGTTACGAAACACCATTTTGCACTATATTAATTATTTTTATGGTGCCCAATGATGTTTAAAGAAACACAATTGGGTACCATAGAAACCATTTTTATGGTGCCCAATTGCTTTTAAAGAAACATCATTGGGCACCATATTAACCATTTCTATGGTGCCCATTGAAGATTGAACAAACACAATTGGGCACCATATTAACCATTTCTATGGTGCCCAATGACGTTTAAAGAAACACCATTGGGCACCATAGAAACCATTTCTATGGTGCCCAATTGTGTTTAAAGAAAACATTATTGGGCACCATATTAACCATTTCTATGGTGCCCAATGAGGATTGAACAAACACAATTGGGCACCATATAAACCATTTCTATGGTGCTCAATGACGTTTAAGAACTTGATTTCTGACAAGGGTATGTAGAACATAACATTTAACAACATTAAGAATTTAATCTTTTTTCAATCGTCATGGTAGACTCTCACACAATGGTACACTGCATAATTTCTGATGAAGAGTTAGGGTATGACAAACTAGATGAGTAGAACAGAACATGAGAACTCAGTCATCTTCATGGTAACTTGGACAATGGTATAGAATTTTTTCAAAGATTTAAGACATCGATTTAAAGGGTTAGGGTGTGTAGAACAAAGATGTCACCCCTAACCCTTAAATTTTTCTTTAAGTTTTGAAAAAAGTCTACCGCTGTCCACGTTACAATGAAGATGAATGAATTCTCATGTTCTGTTCTACTCATCTAAATTGTCACACCCTAACTCTTCATCAGAAATCATGCAGTGTACCATTGTGTGAGAGTCTACCATAAAGATTGAAAGAAGATTAATTTCTTAATGTTGTTAAATGTTATGTTCTACACACCCTAACCTTTTATCAGAAATTTGTTAATGAAAAGAGTCTATTGTATTCCATAGACTCACATAATAATAGACTGTATGATTTCTGACAAAGGATTAGGGTGTGTAGAGCAGAATACTTTGCCAGAAATCAACTGTTGAGAGTCTATCATTAATGTTAAAGGATACCAATCATGAACATTGATAGAGATTTCTTTTTCTCAATGTGGTTGCATGTTCTGTTCTACACACCCTAATCCTTCTCAATGTTGTTACATCTACATATCCTAATCCTTATCAATGTGGTTACATGTTCTGTTCTACACACCCTAACTCTTTTGTCAGAAATCATACAGTCTATCATTGTGTGAGTCTACCATGAAGATCATATGGTATACCAACACAACCTTCATGGTAGACTCACACAATGATACTGTATGATTTCTGACAAAAGAGTTAGGGTGTGTAAAACAGAACATGTAACCACATTGATAAGGTTAGGATGTGTAGATGTATCCACATTGAGAAGGATTAGGGTGTGTAGAACAGAACAAGCAACCACATTGAGAAAAATATATCTCTTTCGATGTTCATCATTAGTATCTTTCAATATTCATGATAGACTCACAACAGTTGATTCCTGACCAAATATTAAGGTGTGTGTAGAACAGGACATAAATTCATATTCAGTACATTAGCACTTACATTTGTTTATCATTAGATCGGAGTTTAGTAGTTGCAGTTACAACATCAGTTAGAACTGACAGCCATGACAATTAAAGCTTTCATCTCCAAAGATTTTAGAGGACCTTCTTATTACAGCAACAGTCAGCCAGATCAAGTTCTAGAGAGCCAGTCTTCCAGAGAAAGAGAAAGAGAAAGAGAAAGGGGGATAAGTCCTTTTCAAACAAGGAGAAGAGAGAATAGACTTGGAATAGACTGAAATGATTTGTCTCTTTCTTGAGTCAGCTTATATACTCAATGAGCCTTGTGCTTATCACATGGTGTGATAAGATGGACAATCTGACTCCATGAGAGAA
The DNA here is from genome assembly GCA_963693285.1 of Xestospongia muta. Classification (NCBI taxonomy): domain Eukaryota; kingdom Metazoa; phylum Porifera; class Demospongiae; order Haplosclerida; family Petrosiidae; genus Xestospongia; species Xestospongia muta. Next base: position 1,104,655 of record OY848925.1, read on the forward strand.
TAACAAACACACCTTGTGAGTCAGAAAAACAAACATTAAAGACATAGCCAATCAAATTTCTTCTACACAAGTTTTGGCCCCTTTGAGAAAATCATTATTTGGGGTGGTAACAATTTATTAAAAATGGTATTATTATGTCATTGAAACTACACATTTTACTGTCGTCATATAATTTGGTATTCACCAGTCATTGTTAATGTAAGAGAACGAACGTGTAGATACAAGTCACAAGAGCTAAGTATTGTACTGTAATCATAGTATTGTATTACTTGCTAATGATTCTAAATCCAGTGGTAGTAATTCCCACCTTTAAGGCTGCCTCTGTTCAGCACAAATGATTATAATATTTCAATACTATATATTTATTAAGTCAGTATTTGTTTTTATATACTATTGATAAAACAATATATTATTAAGTGATTGGTAATCATGAAATGATAAATACAAAATGGTCAGAGAATTATTAGATGGACAGATGAGGATCAATGCATATATGAATGGCTGTAATATATAGTAATTTATAATGATGTAATATGATGTAATATGATGCAATATGACAAGTGGTATTATCTTTGTCAATTTAAAAAAAAACAAAAAAGAAAATAAATGAACAGAGCATTATTAGTGTCATGCTATTTATTTCTTATTTCATTAAACTCCTCCTCATTATCATCCAGGAGATGGATTATCCATGATTTTACGTTCACTCTTTGTTGATGATTTCTCATCAATGCTAGTCACATGATCTGTTATATGTACTTCAACAGGTACAGGAGTAGTGATAGGTACCATGGGTGTGGTCATTGTAGATGTAATAGGTGTGGGTGGAGTTGATGGAGGATTGGACACGTACCATTTACTTTTAGTGGATTCCCTATTAAAATAAAGAACCCTTGACTGCCTAAAATGGAGAAATAAAAGAGAAAATGAATATATATATAATGTATGTCAATACATCACTTTTCAATATAGTAAGTTAGTAATATTATAAAATGGATAGATAGTATGACTAATGGATACATAGCATTACTTAATGGATAGATCGTAGAATAATGGATACATAGGATTACTAAATGGATAGATAATACAACAATTGGATACATAGTATTACTAAATGGATAGATTGTAGGAGTAATGGATACATAGCAGGACTAAATGGTTCAGTGATGGATTTTACCTTTTCAGTTAGTGTCCTGTTTTTGAATGTGTTAACAAAATTCTTAGGGTTTCTGGATCCCTCTCAATTTCGTATATATATAATGGAGGATGGCTAATATTGAATGGACGAATCTGCAGAGAGAGAGAGAAAATACATATCACATGTACAGAATGGTACATACACATTAAAGACACTTGTTCCAGTCCTTTATTAAATATTTAATGTAGCATAAATGTATAGTATACAATAAATCCATGCAAATAGTTATTAAATTGTCAATTTATTTTCATTTCCTTCTCAATTTAACTCAGGTTCATTTACTGCTGTAACTAACTTACATGTCTTTTTGTTCATATATTCAAAATCAACCGAAAGGATAGACTGCATGTCAAATAGTAAGAAGATAAAATATTTAATAGTCTTAGTACAGTTCAACACACATCCATTTACACCTACTCAGCTTATGCAGTACAACATAATCATAAAAATTAAACTTGTGCCTAAATTGTATGTTTTTATAATTTGATAATGTAAAAATGTACATACACACATTTTAATTATATTACAATCTAGACTCAATCAGTGACTGCTATGTATAGAAAGTCTTAGGTGGTTCATATGGAACATAACGATGATCATATAATCCAAATCCCTCGTGAGCTTGAGAGAAACAAGGCACGCAATAAAGATCACCATCACAGTCATAGCAACGAACAGTAGCATCTACATTACACATACAACACCATGGAAGCGGCTCCTCATGTCCGATAGCTGAATAAGGTTGGAGATTAGAAGCTTTGTTGGTATCTTTTTGCGACGATGTATTACTTTGAAAATCTTTATTTTCGGAGTTGTTTATTAAATGTCCTAATCCTTGTGATTCTAATTGATCTTCTAGTTTTGCTTCGGCTGACATTTGTGATATTAACTCATCTACTTGTTGATCAAATTCTTCGTCATCAAAACCCCACTCATCGTAACTTCTCCCTAAGGCACCTAATGTACTAGCCACACTGGGACCACAAGTGGCTCCTTCTGTTGAGTGTGCTGAGGTGCCAAAATGATCCCAACTAAAATTTAAGCCAGGATGTTGTGAACTAGTCGTAGCTCCCTTAGGCTTACTTTTTACTTCGCTATCACTATCTGAGTCACTCTTAATAAGATCAGATACTTTCTTTGTAGCATATGACATGAATTCTTCATCTTTAAGTCTTGCTTCTTCATCATGTTTGTTCTCAATAATAGCTTGTAATAAGAGTAGCTTTAGTTCTTCTTCTGATACATCACCTCGTGGTTTTGAAGGCACTTCGTCCATTGGGAGCGTAGGATATGTAATATCGGGTTGTTCATCATCGTTAGGGTCACTACCTTGAACTGGTGGTTTTATTTGTTTTAACAAAGCTTGGATATCTGGTGCTTGCAAATCTTTTAATGCTTCTCTTTCTTGTTCACTAAGCATATCTTTTAAATCATGTAGCAATCTCTCTGGATCAATGTCAGTTTCAGTCTTGCCAGTATTAGAGAGAAAGGCATTATCATGATCAAGATTGGTATGTTGTCCACCTGGGTTAGTGATACTTCTGCCTTGTAGTGCATCAAATCTGTTAGCGAGTTCAGTGTCTTCTTCATTATGATGAGTATCAAGTTTCTTGTCTAATTCAACTTCTTCTTTCATTTGTTGTATCAAGTCTTGAGTCTGTTCAAATTGAGTCATGTTACTTGCTGGAGCCCCACCCATTGTACTTTGAGTCTCATCTGTTTTCTTTTCGTTTCCTTGTAGTTTGTCTAATTGGTTTTGAAGGTCATTCAAACTTGGAGCCTCGGGATTTCGATCCTCTCTTAGTTTACGAAATCTCTCTTCTAGTTCTTGATCTTCTGGGGCAAGAGTTCCAACAGGAGCTATCACTGATGGGTCACTAGAGCCTTTATGTGCTTGAGTAATATTAGTAAGTTTTGGATCATACTGAAGACGAGTGACTATAGGAGGACCCTGATGTTTGTGCTTATAATAACGTTCTTGAAAGTTCTGAAGTATGTCGGCTTCTTCAGCTTTATTCACTGATTTCTGCTTTTGAGAACAATAGACACATGTAGCACCTTCTTCTTTGACTTTTTTACGATCCAGACACTTGTTGCAAAAAATTCTACGACATTTTGGACATTCTGTCGGTTTTTCTCTAAACTTGTACTTGTTGGTACATCCAAAGCACTTATCGGCCATCTTTGATTCTGTTTCTGTAAAAGTCTGGATATGTCCGTAAAACAGTATTTCAATTACTGGTCTAAGGAGGAGGACATCCCCTATGACACATGGCCTCCTCACCCATTCATCGGAGCACTGCAGGAAGGCGTTTTTCGTCTCTGAGAGTTACCTACGAAGCTCAGTACGGCATACAAACACGACATGAACTTGAAAATAGTCAACAATCATATTTACCATCAATTAGGTATGAGCAGCTGTTACTGTAATACTGTAGAATAGTTTCTTGCCAATAAATTACTGTCCATTGGGCTGTTGCGGCCCACAGTCAAAGGATGAATATATAGTTAGTATATCATTTGAAATTTAAGTCAGTAGTCCTCAGTTGTGATATAATTTTTTTGAAATGGTGCCATCTATAACAGGTAAATTATATAGATACAATTTTTACTGTATGCTCTTTTTATTATATGATTATAGAGAGAGATCCTCTACAAATAAAACAGAACACTTACAAGAAAATAATGAAATTAATTCCTCAGATTATCAACCAACAACTCAACTTAGAACCACAAGTAATGCACAATACATTCAAGGTGTACCACCATATATTGTACCCACGTCATGTCAACCGGTTACTGCTGCCTCTAATACCACACCTCCTTCAAGTGACATACCAGAATGTCCAATAATAAGACATTATTCAAATAATATAACTATGTCATCACCTTATAACATAGATACCAGAGAGAGAACATTAGCATTGGACAGACAACTACATTTGGTTTACGGTTAGTATGTTCCTTCATTTGTATATATGTATCCTTTTTATTGTACTCACTTATACTCCTTTCTAACTTATCTAACTGTTTCTCTCTACTAGTTGCAGAGGAGAATTTGCGACACAGAGTGAATGTTGAGTTGGAAAATACACGTACTACTCTACAACACATTATATCTGAGCAGTTTGTGACATTACATAAAATATTAAGATCATCTGATCACTGCTATACTGGAGGATATGAATATCCTGGACCAACACAAGATATAGATCATACATACCAGGTGAGACAAATATAGTTTGTAGTACATGGTTTTATTTTTTATTTTTAGTCTGCTAACAAGGTTTTGGTTCCAGACAGTGAGGGATTAATAGAGGCTGTGGAACCAGTTGAACAAGCTCAGGAAATGTTGACTGAGTCTTATCAGCCATCTGAAATGTAAGTTCAAATGTACATATCACGCGTAATGTTAGTCCTACCATGGATTGAACTTAGGATTTACTGATCCTTTGTCTAATACTGTATTAATTGACCTACCAGAACCTTGTAGAGGAAGTGTATGTAGATATAATATATCTATATGGGACAAATTAAGCTGAGAATATCTTGATATTGTCTTGATCTACTCAGTTAAATTTGTCATAGATACAACGTGTCTTTGTCTTAAAGTTTTAAGGAAGTGATCATATTTATATCTTGAGTGTTGTCCTTTTTCTTATTCTTACTGAAAACATTTCTGAGATATTATGGACCAAAGGCATTTGTAGAGAGGTAGGGCATTTGCCTTACCAATAAATGTCAGAGTATCAGTATTTCATTACATTTTGCAACAAATGATTGTTCAGATGGCATTTTAGGTCCTGATTAAACATATAATCCTCTGATAACTTTTCAATCTTTAAGTTATGAAACTCTTGTATTTTGCTTCTTAATTTTCGCTGCTAAGAATTGCAATAATCAACCACACCCTCATAAATAATTAATTAGATACCAAAATTTAAACGCACTTTGTGTGCCCTTTTCTCTCTCCTTAACATGCCTTTACATCTTCCAACATCCAGGTGGACATCTGGAATGATAGCTCTGCTTGATTGACGATTTATTAGAATCATGAGATGTCCAAGTTTAGTCACCAAATAGTAAAAGCGCATGTTGCTTCAAAAGACTTACTAACAAGCTGACTAATGTCAGAAACAATCCCTACAAGACACAAAGAAATTATCATATATGTTGTAAATTACCTTTATTCAGTCAAGTCACTAACACATCATACAATAAGCTAGATAATTGTTGGTGTCATTGACTTTTCCTATGTTTATACGAGGTATTGATAGTTGTCTCCTATACTAGACCTAGTCCTCAAGATTCTGGTGTGAGCTGTTGTGAACACACCCTCATTGATTCCATTGAACATGAATTGGATCATTATGTACTGAGAATGCAAACAGCAGTCTCTGTTATCAGTAATACATTATTAAAATTAAAATATAATTAAACACTCCTGTAATTATGATTATAACACATGAATACATGCATAGTTATTGAAAAAGAATTTCATTTTTACATGACAAATTAAATGACCAATCATACTTAGGGAAAGTTGCTGTGTTTTCGTGAAATGTACATAACATGGAAAAATCAATTTCAATTCACATGACAACAAATTAATAAGTATACTAGTTCAAAACTGGTCATCATAATCATTATGAGTCTCTTCTAAATGTTGATAGCATAATGTGGCTGTGTTAAAATAGGCCAAACAAACCCAACATATATGGGAATGACATTGACTACAAGTCATGTGATGGCAACCAGCTATTTTCTCAATAGGAGCAGCACATTTAGGACATCGTTTACGATTTCTAGAATCCTCCTGCATCCACTTCTCCAACGCTATATCTCCTAACTTAGCAGATTCATACATTTTACATGTAAGTCCATCATGATATTGAACATGACAAGTAGTACATATATGAACACTGCAATGACTACATATAAAACGTTGGCCATCTTTAGTCACAAAGTACACCATTTTACAGTCTGGAGTAAGACAATTACGAACTTTGTCTTGATTCGTTGCTAAATAGGATCTTAATGAAGCATTAGCAAGATTTGTTAAAGTTAAGCTTGTTTGCTTGAAAAGGGTTTCAAAGTCTTGCCAAACAAACTGTTGAGAGCAATCTTCTGCTGCACATAGAAGAGGAATAGTTAGTGTATTCTGTGACACTTGTAGCTTCATACACTCGATGTGGTAAGGATGGCCACAATACTCCAATCTAATGATATCTCGTATGCTCTCAATATCACAGAGACATACACAGCATTCTTGTTGAGTTTCTGTTGCTGTTCTCTGAAGGCCAGTAGTAGGAACTGATGTAACATAATGAGCTATAATTTGGTTGATTGTTGTAACTGCATCATCTTTGGCAAATACTGTCAGAATTTGCCTCCGTGGATCTAGCACAGCATTTTCCACACCATCCTTTTCAATGATGCCCTGAAGATTAGTACCAAACTCAGTTACTAAGTACTTCATTAAACCAGGAGGTATGCCTGGAGCTTTAAGAGGAATCTCACAAACTCTAAATCCTTGGTCTTCAAGAATTTCTATCTGGTCATTAACTTGACTAAAAGCTTTAATTCGATTTAATTCAGCTCCATATATATCAATACTCATGTCTTGTAAGTTGGTATATATGTACGTTGAAGTAGCACCTTGAATCTTTGTAATATGTTGTCGACAAGTATGAGACATGATGTATTGCCGAAGAGAAGGACTTTGGCATTCAATAACAATAGGTAAGACAACATTGTTGAGCTCATTTTTCACTTTTGTAAAGGCATTGATATCAATTGCTGAAATGTCAATAAACACATTGCCATATTTATCCTGTTTCTGAAAAACTTTTACCAAAGACTTGTATTCATCACAGAGGATAGCTTTTGTAGAATCTAACTCCTTCTTGACTACTTGGTAGACACTACGGGTACAACGAATAGAAGACGACAGTCTAACTTGAATTTCTAGTTTTTGTCCATTAAAATACTCTGACTGAAGGCCATTCATTGCTCGGATTCCTTCTTGTGGGTCATCAAATTCAACGAATGCTAGGAATTTACAAGAAAAATTCTCAGGTCTTTTCAAATCAATCTTATGTTGAGAGGAATATTCACGAATGAGACTTTCCAGGTTTTCTCGTATCCATTGAAACTCCTCATTGGTTGTGACAATAGGCTTTTCATAGCCCAGCTTTACTTGAAATTCAATTCCCAATAAATGACTCTTCACTGCTTTTTTGATATCTTCTTCTGATACATCTAAAGGAACATTCCGAATAAAAAGCTCAATGTTATTCTTCTTTGAATGTTGGAATGTTAATTGTGAGTACTGCATTGTTGTTGTACTTGTAACAAATACAGGCCTTGATGATAAGGAGGCGATAGCATAGCTAGCATCTACCTCTGTTTGAAATCGAAGGTAAGCATGATTTTGCCTTTTCCTACGACCCCATTCTATTTTAAGTATGAATGCTTTTGGTCGTTGGACTGTTGTAGAAAGGTGCTGTGGTTCAATGTGAAGGTAATCTGGTAAGTCAATTGTTTTGACAGCTTTAGTGGCAGAATCTGGATTATCATATGTAACATAGAGATGGTTTCCTGTCTTGACAGATTTGGGATTTGCTTCAACAATATTACCAAATTGTGATAATATAACTTTTACTTGGTCAATCCATGAAGTTTCAACAGGACCCTTAACAATCACAGTACGATAATGATTTGGCAAAAGAATATGCTGAACAGTACCTCCAGGTCCAAGAACTACCCTAAAATCATCTTGTGGTTTTGTGACACCTATTTCTTGTGACATTTTTGCTTTCATCTCATTTTGGACTCTTCTCAACTTTGTTTCCAACAGCTCCTTCATTTTTGTGTGATAACAAGCATTAATATAAACACGAAAAACGCCTAATTCAGGTTTCCACTCTTCATAGAAAGGTGCACTTTGAAAAATACCACGAATTTCCTCTTGTATTGGCAGAACAGATTTTTTAATAGCACAATCATAAACCTTTCTTCCAATATTGGACACTTCTAGTTGTGTGACAAAGAAATGGCTAAGATCATCAGCTGGATGACTTAATAGTTTATTATGCCCTAAAGCTTCATCAATCCAGGACTCATCCACAGGCATAGCTTGAAGTAGAAAGTGTTGTGATAACTTGAGGGTTTTCTCATAAATGAGATACTTTGGAATTTGGTTGGTTTGTATAAGAGATGATCCTGGAAACACAAGAAGAGGTTCTCCTAGCATCTTAAGGGTCATATACCCAACTTTCTCATGGCCTAGATAAACTGCTATATTACCTAAGAACGCATAAAAGAAAATCTTGGGAAGTTTGGCTTCAGCATATAGTAAATTGATTGTGTTAGAGATAGTGCACTGAAGATTGTGTGTCAAGATTGTATTAAACTCTTTCACTGTTTCTTCTACAATTCTCATGCTCTTAGCATTGATGTAATTCTCAACACACCATTTGTTGCGCTGGTCTTTCTTTTGTGAAGACCATTCATGGTAGACTACAAGAGATGTTAGTTGATCTCCTCCAGGATGAACAAACTTGATTTTCTTTCGATCACTTTCAGCTTTCATTTCTTCAGTTCCTCCTCGAAAAAAAATATTTCCACCAAGACTAGAGATAGCAACTGTTATGGCAGCTTCATAACCTACACCAGCAACAATACCATCAAGAAGTACCTTGCCTAGCAGAGGATCCACTGGCAGAAGGGCTAACTTTCGGCCAAAAGACGTAAGACTTTCATTCTCTATAGCACCAATATAATCAAGTGTCTTAATTGCATCTAGTAATGCTTCCTTGTCTGGCATTTCTACAAAATTAAAGCTCATTATGTTTGAAACACCAAATTCGTAAAGCTTCAAAACAGCATGTGTGAGATGAACTCGAAGAATCTCTGGTAGTGTCCTGTCTTGCATAGTTTTGTAGCTTTCCTCAGAGTAAAGACGATAGCATTTTCCAGCAGAGACACGCCCAGCTCTCCCCTTCCTTTGCTCAGCAGAACTTTTGCTAATTGTACGAATCTCCAGCGAATTCATGTTTTTCTTAGCATCAAAGCATAATTCCTTTGCTAAACCAGTGTCTACAATGTACTTAATATCAGGAATCGTCACTGATGTTTCAGCAATGTTAGTTGATAGGACTATTTTCCTTTTTCCTGTATATTGCATAAACACTTTCTGTTGGTCTTGTGGCTGTAATTTACCATGTAATGGAAGGACAATGGCTGATTCTCCAAGCTCCTGTTGTAAGGTTTCACAAGCACGCTCAATTTCTGGAGGTGACGTGAGAAACACAAGAATACCACCATCTCTTGGTTCTTCATCATGTATCTGCTTCACTACCAATATCGCATCTTGAACATATTGTCGTTGTAGCGGAAGCTCCAGTGAGTTAAGAGGGTTCCAAATGACATCAACGGGAAACGTTCTCCCAGAGACTTTCACAATAGGACAACAACCAAAATATTGGACAAAAAGGTCAGGGTCGATGGTAGCTGACATAATGACAACTTTCAGATCAGGACGATTTGGTAAACACTCTTTGATAAAGGCTAATAACATATCTGTACTAAGACTTCTCTCGTGTGCTTCATCGATAACTAAACAGGAATATTTTGAAAATTGTCGATCACCAATGCACTCATTTAATAGACCATGATCTGTCATATAAATGATTTTTGTGTCAGCTTTGACTTTTTTTGTAGCTGAAGTACAATGGCCCACAAGAGTTCCAGCAGGAGTACACATTTCGGTGCCGACATGATTAGCTAGTGTGACAGCTGCTACTTTTCTTGGTTGAGTACATACAATACAACCATGTTCAGCAAAGCCATCATCATACAAATATTGTACTACTTGTGTACTCTTTCCAGAACCTGTTTCACCAATAAGAATAACAACTTGATTATCGTGGACTGTGTTCACAATATCTTGACGTCTAGCATAAATTGGGAGTGCTTTTTGAAATCGAAGACACTCTCGTGCTATGAGCATATTAAATTTCACTATTTTACCTGTTCCCTCTGACTCCATTTTATTTAACTCTCGTTGTAGAGAGTGGTAGCAACGTTTGAACTCAAGTTCATGTTGGATGTGCTCCTCAATTTGAAGTTTTATTGTTTTATTCTCAGCCAAAACCGTTTCAAACTCACCAAGGCTTATATTTTTCGATTTCTTTTCTAGGTGGGCCTGCTTATCTCTGAGTATGGATATTTTTTCCTTGTGTTTTTGTAAGAGAAGGTGTCTTTTTTCATCCAATGATTTTCTGATTTGATAAATGTTAGAAACATCTGTGTTTGTCATTCGTTGCAATGAAACTATCATTCTTGAGCTTGAGTTTCTCTGGCTCAGTAGTTGCTGTGCATATCTTGCTTGACTTACACTTGAAAACTGTACTTCTATCTGTGTTCCTGATTCACTCTTTTCATAGGAGACTACAGTAAACATCTCCTTGTTTAATTGGCATCCAAGGTAATGCTCAAATCCACTCTTGTCAATGTCGTACTTCAAGTTAAAGTACACAATATTTGGGTTTACTTCTTGTATGCTTCCAGTTGAGTGGTCAAGCGTCTGTGAACTAGCCATCTTTTGTTTTCAAGTGAAGTTTAGTCTAAACAAAATAGTAATGAGTTGGTAGTAAAGAAATTATGATTATTTATAATCACTTGTACAGTAGGGTTATCAGCACTAGTAAAATAGAATGTACATTTACAGTTAATACCACTATTCTGGGTTTTTCCCATCATAGTTTACACAAAAGAGTAAATTTATGATATGAAAGAAATCAATGGGTCTAGAATGATAGATGTACTAGAAACGCTTGTGTATAAACGGTTGCTATGCAGCCATCTTAAGCAGGAAATCAATATAATTTGGTATTCATATAGGTCGATCATTGTGCTTGTCACATACTGAAGTTTAATAACTTCCTCTTGAAGATGGCCGCATAGCAACCGTTTCTATACAAGCGTTTCTTCGAAGTTCATTTGCGCATTAAGTACCATTTTCATATTTATGGTCACATAGTTAGTTATACATGCTCATTGTAAATTTTGATCTCTTGATTTAAGCAATATATAGTTAGTTATACAGGTTACATGTTACCAAATTACTTAATACAAAAGTAAACATAACACTATTTTCATTCCTAACGTATTACTAGATTGACTAAACTGTTAATCTGATAATACAATAGGAATATGATGTTAAGTTTCAATTTGCATCAAATAATTTGCTACATACATGCAACCTGTGTAACAATATATTGGTCAAATCAAGATATCTGTATAACAGAGATATAGTATCATTAAAAGGATTAAGCTTTCTTTGAGGATTGGGCTTCCATAAACTAGTAGTTATAGACCTATGATGTCCTAATGTTATATAGTAATTTTGGAGAGAGGCATGTCAACATCAGTGTGTGCATTACATGTTTTATTCTTTACCTGAAGTATTGGAAAGCAAAGGAGTTAGGTCTAGACAAGAAATGGTATTGCTGATTTCCTAATATAAATAAAATTTAAGATAATTACGAGTATTTGAATAATTGAAAACAGCAATTACAAATTGTAACAACATAAGTTACTAGGTATTGACCAAATACACATGTTATCAAACATAAGTGAAATGGTACTGGTTTGCCCACTTCCACTTTAATACTCACATCACATAATATTATATTTCTTATATTTGAACTTAATTGTATGACTCTTCAACTTGTAAAATTTACTGCTTTTAACAGGTTAGACGCCTTAGTCTTTAATGACGTGATGATGAATTCAAGTTTTGACATGTTAATATATTTTACCTTTCTAATATGCTACATACATCAGTATAGAATAAATAGTATTTGTACTAAAACAAACAGATCTTCCTTGTTTGTGTACTGTAGGGGTAGGGTCCCCAGATTCATATTAAAATAGGCTTCTCTTAAACAAAATTATTATTTTAATAAATCACCTTGATTTAGCTGAAGAACTGACAGAGTGGAGACTTCTGTAACACTCAGGACTGCCAGCCACACACTAACAAATCAGACCGATGGTTTAGTATTTGGGGGTAATTCCCCCACATTGTCGACAGTTTAATTAACCAATGTGTAACTAGAATATAAATAGTTAATTAATGTAACAGTGCTAATTACAAATGTATACTAGAATATAAATAATTAATTAGTGTAACAGTGGTATGTTGAGAGAGAGAGAGAGAGAGAGAGAGAGAGAGAGAGAGAGAGAGAGAGAGAGAGAGAGCACAAGATTTGAAAGTACTATATCTTGACATTATATAAGAAAAAAATTAACACGCAAATTAACAGACTTGTTTGAAAGAGATCCACGAGCTGTCTCTTAGAATGGAGCGAAGCGACATGTTTCGGGTTAGGGTGGGGCTATAGCATTTTAGTTGTTAAATATTCCATCGAAGGATAGAAAATAGAATTGGAATTGGAATATTTTTGGAAAACTGCAAAGTAGAATTGGATAATTTCGGAAAACTTCAAAGCAGAGTATATGAAATTCGAAGTAGAAATGGATGTCCGCCTTCGGCTTCCGTAAAAATAACATTGTTACTAATTCCATAGAACATGAATTGAATCATTTTCTACTAAAAACCCAGTCCCTGTTGTTATCAGTAATACATTACTAAAATTAAAATATAATTAAACACCCCTGTGATTGTGATCACCATAATACATAAATATATTCATTAACAAAACGTTTCATTCTAACTAAACTAAATAACAATTTAATAATATATAAAAAAGCTACAAATGTTTTGTCTTTTCTAAATCTATGTACATAAACAATCTTTAATCTTTTCAACTTGAGCAGCAAAATTAGGAGATTTAATAATCTAATGCTTTATCTCCTGACTTTGTAGCATTGTACATATCACATGTAAGTCCATCGTGATATTGAACATGACAAGTAGTACATATATGAACACTGCAATGACTACATATAAAACACTGGCCATCTTCAGTCACTGCATATACCATTTTACAGCCTGGAGTAAGACAACTATGAACTTTGTCTGGATTAGCCACTAAGTAGGATCTCAGCGAAGCTTCAACTAGGATTGGTAATGTTAATGGTGTTGTCTTGAAAAGGGTTTCAAAGTCTTGCCAAACAAACTGTTGAGAGCAATCTTCTGCTGCACATAGAAGAGGAATAGTTAGTGTATTCTGTGACACTTGTAGCTTCATACACTCGATATGGTAAGGATGGCCACAATACTCCAATCTAATGATATCTCGTATGCTCTCAATATCACACAGACATACACAGCATTCTGGTTGAGTTTCTGTTGCTGTTCTCTGAAGGCCAGTAGTAGGAACTAATGTAACATAATGATCTATAATTTGGTTGATCATTGTAACTGCATCATCTTTGGCAAATACTGTGAGAATTTGCCTCCGTGGATCTAGCACAGCATATTCCACACCATCCATATGAATGATACCTTGAAGATCAGAACCAAATTTGGTGACTAAATGTTTTATCAAGCCTGGAACTCTGCCTGGAGCTTTTAAATGAATCTCATGAACTAAAACTCCACGAACTTCAAAATTTTGTATCTTCTCATACACTTGACTAAACGCTTCTTTTCGATTTAGTTCAGCTCCATAGATATCAATAGTCATTGTTTGTAATTTGGTATATATATAAGTTGAAGTAGCGGCTTGAATCTTTGTAATATGCTGTTGACATGAATGCGACATTATGTATTGCTGACAAGTAGGACTTTGACATTCAATAACAGAGGGTAATACAATGTTGTTGAGCGTGGTTATTGCTTTTGTAAAAGGAGTGACATCAGTGGCTGTTATCACAATAAAGACATTGCCATAATCCTCCTTTTCCTGCTGAATGATGATTGAAGATTTGTATTTGGTATGAAGTTTAGTTGCAACGGAATCTATTTCATTCTTAACAACTTGGTAGACTTCAGAAATACATCGAATAGAAGACAACATCATAATGTGAGTTGTAACTTCTTCTCCATTAATAGACTCATATTGTAGGCCACGAAAAGCTTGAAGTCCCTCTTGTGGATTAATAAATTCAACAAAAGCTTGGAATTTGCAAAAGTGATCTTTAGGTACTGATAACTTTATCTTGTATTGACTCTGTGAAGAATACTTACTAATAATATTCTCCAGTTGGTCTTGTACCTTTGCCACTTCTTCAGTTGTAACAAATGGTTTTTCGCTGAACAACTTTAATTCAAATTGAGTTCCTAATAAGTAATTCTCCACTGACTTTTTTACTTCTTCAGCAGATGCCCTAGGAGGAATGTTATCAACAAAAATTTTAGTAGGATCATTTTCAGAGGGTTGAAATTTCAACCTCGACTCCAGCTGTATTCCTGGAATTGAGATTGTAACAACATTTACTGGCAATGAAGCATATGCAAATTGAGCATCCTTTATGGATTGAAATTGCAGAAAAGCCAAAATTCTACTTCTTTTCCTACCACCCCATTTGATTTGGAGAGTGAAATTGTTATGTCTTTTGATGTTGACCTTATTATAAGGATACACTGGTTGAATATGAATATGCTCTTGTAAATGAGTCATTTCGATAGCTTTAAAGGCAGTATCATGATTACTGAACGTGACATAGAGGTGACTTTGGTTCTTCAAAATAAGTATTGTCAAAGCCAGTTCTAATATTTTAAAAATATTAGGACTGGCTTTGACAATACTACCATACTCTGAAAGCAAATCTTTCGTTTGGCCTATCCATGAACCTTCAACAGGACCCTTCACAACCACAGTACGATAATGATATGGCATGAAAACATGTTGAACAGTACCTCCAGATCCTAGAACTACTCTGATATCATCTTGTGGCTTTCTAATGCCAATTTCTTTCGTTGTTTCTGCTTTCATTTCACCTCGGACTCTCCTCAATTTTGCTTCAAGAAGCTCTTTCACTTTGGCATGATAACAAAAATTAATATAAACATGTACAAACCCTAATTCTGGTCTGCATTCCAACTTTACCGAACTATTTTGAGTGACTGCAGCAATTTCTTCTTGTATTGACTGGACAGATTTCTTGAAAACATGTTCATAAACCTTTTGACCAATATTAGAGACCGTTAATGGTGAGATTAAAACCTTTGCAGTATTAGAGACCATTTGTAGTGAGGTTAAAACCTTTCCAGTATTAGAGACCATCTGTGGTGAGGTTAAAACTTTCTTTCCAGTATTAGAGACCATTTGTGGTGAGGTTAATATCTTATTTCCAGTATTAGAGACTGTTAGTGGTGTGGTTGAATATTGTGTCAGCTGTTGAACTAAGTCACTTGGAAGTTTATTTTGGTCAATAGCCTCTTCAATCCATGATTCTTCCACAGGCATAACTTGAAGCAGAAAGTCCTTGGATAATTTGAGGGTTCTCTCATAAATGAGATACTTTGGCATTTGGCTGGATTGTATGAGAGATGATCCTGGAAACACAAGAAAATGTTTTCCTGGTATCTTGAGAGTCATGTACCTAACTCTTTTATGGCCTAGATAAACTGCTATATTACCTAGAAAGGCATGAAATATAATCCTGGGAAGTTTAGCTTCGGCATTTGGTATATTAATTGTGTTGGAGAGTGTGCAATGAAGATTGTGTGTCAAGATTGATTTAAACTCTTTCACTGTTTCTTCTACATATCTCATGGTCCTAGCATTGATATAATTCTCAACACACCATTGGTTGCGTTCATCTATCCTTAGTGAAGACCATTCCCGGTAAACTACAAGAGATGTTAGTTGATCTCCTCCAGGATGAACAAATTTGATTTTCTTTTTGTCACTTTCAGCTTTCATTTCTTCAGTTCCTCCTCGAAAGAAGATATTGCTGCCAAGACTAGAGACAGCAACAGTTACAGCAGCTTCATGACCTATACCAGCATCAATGCCATCAAGCAGTATTTTTCCTAGTTCTGCATCCACTGGTAAAAGGGCTAGCTTTTGTCCAAAAGAAGTGAGACTCTTATTCTCTATTGCACCAATAAAACGAAGTGTTTTTAATGCATGTAACAATGCTTTAGTGTCTGGCATTTCTATAAAATTAAATGCCAATATATTAGAAATACCAAATGCATAGAGTTTTAAAATGACATGTGTAAGCTGTACTTGAAGAATCTCTGGTGGTGTTCGTTCTTGCATTGTTTTGTAGACTTCTTCAGAATAAAGACGATAGCACTTCCCAGTAGAGACACGTCCAGCTCTCCCTTTTCTTTGTTCAGCAGAACTTCTGCTGATTGTACAAACTTCCAGTGAATTTGTGTTTTTTTTAGCATCAAAGAATGGTTTTTTTGCTAGACCAGTGTCTACTACGTACTTAATGTCAGGAATAGTCACTGAAGTTTCTGCAATATTAGTTGAAATGACTATCTTTCTCTTTCCTGGACTCTGTTGGAAAACTTTATATTGGTTATGTGGATGTAATTTACCATGTAATGGAAGTACAACGGCAGTTGCACCAAGCTTATGCTGTAAGTGTTCACAGGCATGCTCAATTTCAGATGGTGATGTTAAAAATACAAGGATGCCACCATCTCTTGGCTCTTCATTGTGTATCCTCATAACTATCTGCATGGCATCTTGAACATATTGCCGCTGTATTGGGTGCTCTGGTGAGTTAAGGGGGTTCCAAATGACACCAACAGGAAATGTTCTCCCAGAGACTTTCACAATAGGACAGTGGCCAAAATATTGGACAAAAAGATCAGGTTCGATAGTAGCTGACATGATGACAACTTTCAGATCTGGACGATATGGTAAACACTCTTTGATAAAGGCTAATAACATATCTGTACTAAGACTTCTCTGGTGTTCTTCATCGATAACTAAACAGGAATATTTTGAAAATTGTCGATCACTAATGCACTCATTTAATAGATCATGATCTGTCATATAAATGATCTTTGTGTCAACACCAACTTTTGTTGTAGCTGAAGTACTCCCAATACAATGACCTACTAGGGTGCCTGTAGGAACACACATTTCGATACTGACATGATTAGCTAGTGTCATAGCCACCACTTTCCATGGTTGAGTACATACAATACAGCCATGTTCAGCAAAGCCATCATCATACAAATATTGTACTACTTGTGTACTCTTTCCACAACCTGTTTCACCAATGAGAATAACAACTTGATTATCATGGATTGTCTTCATAATATCTTGACGTTTGGCATAAATTGGGAGTGCTTTTTCAAACCGAAGACATTCTCGTGCCACAAGCCTTTCAAACTCTACTGTATTCCCTGTATCCTCTGAGACCATGTCATCTAACTTTTGTTGTAGATTATGATAGCAACGTTTGAACTCACTTTCAAAATCAAGGTGCAGTGTTATTTGGTGATCTAGTTTTTTATTAATAGCCAAAGCAAATTCAAAATCAACTAGATCTAATTTTTTATATTTTTTTTCTGGAATATGCTCATTACGTTGCTTTTCTCTGAGTATGGAGATCTTTTTCCTATGCTTTTGCAAAAGCAGAAGCCTATTTTCTTCCAAAGATTTTCTAAGTTTCTGAATCTTAGAAACATTTACTAATTGTTTCAATGAAACTATCATTTTGCACTTTGGGGTTTGTTGGCTCAAAAGTTGCCGTGCTCTTCTTGCTTCATTCATACATGAAAATTGCACTTCCACTTCTATATCTTCCTGTTCATTGTTCTGAAAAGAGACTATTGTGAATGACTTTTTCTTTAGTTGCAGCTGGCGCTCAAGGTATTGTTCAAATGCATGCTTTTTTGTGCTGTACTTCAAATAAAAGTACACACAGTTTGTCTTTACTTCTTGCATACTAACTTGACTATTTGATTGCCCATTTCTTTCTAGTATACTCGGCCCTTCTTCTATACTTAGCTTGTCTCCTTCTTGTATACTATCAACTGTGAAGTTTTCAGATCCCTGTGAAGTAGCCATTTGAATAAGTTCCGTTCACTAAATGGAAATTAGATCAGTTGAATGTATTGCATAGGAAAACAACTATATGTAAAGTTTTAAGCATATTATATATAGTTCAATGTGAGACATTGTACTCTAGAGCACAATGCTGGTAAATTAATTTTTCATAGCCAGGGGGTACTTACTAATAATATTCATAGGGACAAGGGAAGCTTTTGCTTTTAATAACAATAAACAATTGTTTAACAGTTGCTGCAAAACAAGGTCATATATGTGGTCTATATAATAATAATTATATGCATTATATAAACCTTCCAATAAGGGAATTTGTAAAGATATCACCTGAGGCCATAGTATAGATCATTGAACTGTTATACATCTGATTTAATTTATCATGAGATTTATACTGACCTGCCACTATCACTCCATTTTATAGCACGTAGCCATCAAGGAATAGTCTTTTAAATTCTTCAGTTGGCAGGTTTATAATGCTTATGGACTCATCAATAAGGACAGAACTAATAAAGCTTAGCATCATGTATGTAAAATTGATAGACCAATATGTTGTATATGCATGTAGCAAAACTATTTAATGGCAAAAGTAATCAATATGTTGTGTTGATTGCTAACATACTATGGATTTGACTGCTCATATATATAGCTAAATTTTAGAACTATGATGATTTTGCCTATTCAAATAAATTAAGATGCCAGCCTAGGCTGTTACTATGGAATTTATAATGGAATGGAAGCCAAACTCTGTTTCTTAAAACAACAATTTATTTTAACACGTGTCAATATATTGTCCTAAGATTGTTTTATTGTGTTGACATTTGCATGCAAACTACTAAAGTTTCTCAATACTAAAGACTGACAGAAGCTATGTTGCTAGTCTCATGTCACCTGACAAATATCAGGTGATGCAACAATCCCTTTGTGCAATTAATGATTACAAAGATTTTATCTCAATAGGTATAGTGTTTGAAAATCTTACCAATTGGAGTGAGAGAAATCTTTTCAGTTGTGTATGAGGCAATAATCTTCAAAATAATCTTGTGACTGATGACGCTTACAAATAGTAGGTGCATAGTTTAGATGACAGAAATTCCTAACACAATACACAATTAGTAACTACAGAATTATTGCCATAATAGCAAACTGAAAGACAGTCAATCCCATAGTATATTAGTAATCACTATGTTTCTTTTCACAGTGGCTATTCTTAATTAATCTTACAGCACAGAAGTGCATACTTTAATGAGAAATTAATATTATATCCTAGACCCCAAACCCTCAATATTAGAACCCTAAAATGTATTAATTTCACATTGGAGTATGTACTTACTGTGCTCTATGAATAGTCATTCTGTTTACTTTCTTCATCTAATAATTTCAATACGACCAATCATATATTGGTTGGTTAGTCAACCTATCAGTTTCATAGCAATTTAATATAATGAGGTTATTAGATTCACAACACACAACAAATACTAAACAAAACGTTCCTATTACCTTCAACTAAAGGATATTGTCGAATCAAGCGTGGCTTGACTCTTACAAAAGCAGAGGGATATTGACAGGGTGAAGAATACTTTAAGACACTAAAATGCGTTGGTCTTTTGTGTATAGTCTTACAACTCCTTCTTGTTAATTCGTAGTCCTAAAAGAATACTAGATTTCTAATCTGTCGGAGATATTAAGTTTTACTTTATCTGTAAAGAAGCAGCGGCCAAAATATATCTTTTTGCTTGACCAAGTACGGCACTATGGTCTAATCTTCACATCCATTCTTCTGTCCTGTCTAATTAAATAATTGGCAGTTGCAATTTTTAACCCGTTTACAACAAATTATTACCATAATTATTAAGTACAAAGTTCATAGTCGTATCTATAGATATAGGATTCACAACATACCAGGGTTATTAATTATTCATAAAATTAATCGATATTATTAATAGTTATTAGTGTTTATTATTATAATTATTGCCATTACAAGTGGGTGCGGTTGGTTCAGCTAAATTGCAATTTTTTATGAGCAGATTGTTTTACCCGGGTAATGCCCGTGCCTGCCCGGGTCTAAATACGCCAGTGACAAAGTAAGACAACAAATCAGAATAACAATAACAATAAGATGTACATAAGTTGTATAGAACTTCTTATTAATCTGCTTCTTTCATGTGATCATCATCATTTTCTTCTCCTTCAAATGGTAGTATCTCCTCAGGAACAGCCTCCTTTGGTAGTGACATCCTCATTGAAACCTACAAGAAATTGTACATGAAAGTCCAGGCTCTTTGTGACACCAGTACAATGGGATCCATGGCAGAAAAAACACCTTGAATTTAACTAAATTCTAGAAGGACCTGCCTATCTCTGAGTATGGACTTTTTTCTTATGTTCTTGTAAGAGAAGGTCCATGTCTTCTTTCATCTAATGATTTATAATTTGATGAATATTAGAAACATCTGTGTTTGTCATTTGTTGCAATGAAACTATCATTCTTGATCTTGAATTTCTCTGGCTCAGTACTTGCTCTGCATATCTCACTTGATTTACACTTGAAAACTGTACTTCTGTCTGTGTTCCTAATTCACTCTTTTCATAGGAGACTACAGTAAACATCTTCTTGTTTAAATCTAATTGGTATGCAAATGAATGCTGAAATCTACTCTTGTCAATGTCATACTTCAAGTTAAAGTACACAATATTTAGGTTTATTTCTGTACTTACAGCTGAGTTGTCGTCAATGTTCTGTAGCTATCTTTTGTTTTCTAAATGTGACCTGATTTGCAATAAGGGACCACTTTTGTCAAACAATTGTGATGAAAAAGGATCATTGTTATAACACCTGAAAAAAACAGTTTTGTATACATAGATGCAGTTCCATGGATAGTTGTACATATTATAGCAGATGTGTATACAAAAATGTTTTTTATGATGCTTTAACAGTTGTCTTTTTCATAAATCATGTCACAAATGTTTGCCAGAAATGGTCCCTTTTTGCAAATCAGGTCACAAATAATTAATTTATATAATTATATATATATTTCTTGGGGCGTGACCTGACTGGAACTTATTTAAGCCAGTTGTTTCGGACCCAGTGCCGTAGTATTTATGTACAAAGGCAAAATTGTAAGTCTATATTCTAGACTATACTCTCGTCCTCTCTGGATAAGGAATTCTCCTTAAGCCTTGTACTGTTTCGTTAAGTGTTTGCGAAGACGTAGATATGGTGGACATAAGTATATGGTGTATGATTGTTTTGTCTGTAATTTCTGTTGGAGCACAAAATAGCCCATCAGCTGTTACTATGGGTATATTAGGGAAATCCTTTTGGCCTCCTTCAGTCAACTTACTGGAGTTGTTAAAGACGGGAGCACGAGTGTATAGCGACAACGATACCTTGACTTGTCTCCACATTGTGCCTATTAGTGAGTCTCCATCTACACTGATATACTATAGCAATAATAATGCATTGTATCGCAGTATTGGAGCAGGTTTAGATGTTACCCTTGACTTTGTTTCATTTGGAGCCATCTCAAACACAGTAGATAGTCTTTTCCAAGACTTCCGTGAAACTACACATCAAGGTGTGCAACTTGATTATGGAAAGTTTATTTGGTCATATGATCTTTCTAAAAGCTGCCTAGCTAGTAAGCCTCTAAATCCAGCATTTGTAACTGCATTGTTACAACTTCCACAAAACATTGGTGATACTTCATCGTTAGATTCATTTGCTGATTATGAGCAATTTGTGACATTATATGGTGGTTTTGTACTTACTGAAGTTAAGGTTGGAGCTCGATTAGAAGTTTTATACTCAGATACAGTTTAATAATCGTGTATGTGCACCAGTTTCATTAGGTACTGTGGGGACCGTTCCTGTTAATATTGGTCCTTGCTTTGGTTTTTCATATTTTAGTTTAACCTCTTCAAGAAGTTTGCACATGTCAACAAGATACTATCCACGTGGTGGTAGCAAGTATTTGCAAACTCAACTTTCTACACAAGGTATCACACCTTATGTACTGACAAGATTTATTCAATCTGCTAGTACAAATCCATATCCTGTTGACTATACATTGACACCTTTATGGCATCTATACAATGGGAATAATACCGCAATTATTAAGAGGCTAGATAACATTCGATTGTACTTTGCTCTTCTTTCAAAAGAAGAAGAGACTTCTAAATCTCCTACATACATCTACTATATATTAGCTGCAGTGTTGCCTGTATTATTATGTACCTGTGTTACTTGTTGTGTGTATTGCTATTGTAAAAATGCTGATTGAACAGTTAGTGATATTTCTTGTAACCACCTTTTTATTTGTCTATTGTTTTGCAAATAAATCTATATCTAAATTAAAATAAAATTATATATTTCAATCTAAAAGAGCTCCTCTATCAAACTACTTTGATCCCTCTGACAATACTGAGAGATGAGGAAAAGAAAAGAGAGAGCCATTTTTTATTTTTCATCAATTCATGTCTTACTGTGATATATATGTGTGTGTGTGTGTGTGTGTATAAGCATAAATTGAAATAATAACTTAATTTCATGATAAGACTGTCCAAAGATAACTTAATGTAATGACTTCTTTAGTATACTTCTGAAGTAATCCAATGGATGCCATCCCACCCTCGTAGCCAAATGTAATAACTTCTTTAATAGTGAGTTCTTGTAACATTTGGTCTAAGATGATCTAAATGACATCTACACTTTTGTCCTTGTTCATCTAAATGACATCTACACTTTTGTCCTTGTTCATCTTTTACAATATACATAGTTGAAGATAACCCTTGCACTTAAATAGTTGTCTAGCGAGAACTTTACGGCACTCACACTACAAGCTGCTTAATACTAATGATCATTATATTAGGCTGACACACATGAATCAAGTGGGTGTGAGACAATCAGTATTTTTTTACTAATTAAAGTGAGCAACTGGTACAGAATAATGACACTGAGATATTTTTGACATGCAGTGTCTTTATAATTGTCATAGCATGTGTCCATAGTTTTGATGTTGATATCTATTAGTCAATTAAACTGCCAATTGATTCATATCAATTAATCAATCTGTTTGTTTGTCAATTATATTGATCTAGTCAAACCCTCTACCAACCATTACAACTTCCAGTACATTTAAATTTCTTCCAAAAAGGTTGTTAGATCTTTCAAGTACAGTTGGCAATAATTATCCCTATAATAACAAGACATTATACTTTTATGTGATATAACAGTATTAAAATGATTTAATATAGTCACATTTGGTAAGTCCCAATTGATTACAGCTGGTTGTTTCCTCAAGTTTTCCTCAACTTGAATTGATTGACTTAAGTGACATATTAATACTCTTATATGATATAACATAGTATTAAAATTATTTAACATGGTCACATTTGGTAAGTCCCAATTGATTACAGGTGGTTGTTTCCTTAAGTTTTCCTCATTTTGATAAGCTTAAGTTATCAATAAAGAATCCAATCAGTAACAGTCACATGCATAGTAAAAACAATCCCTCAAGGGTGTAACAGATAATTGCTTAGTGTCACTCTGACAATTTATGTAAAGTTGTTACAGTGGCAGAGGAACACTAGAGTGCCTATCATTGCAACAATTTAGGTCTAATTAAAATTCATGATGGGTGTGACCATTGATTGATTTTTATTAATGTTAAAAATGATCTACACTCGAGTCTATAAATTGTTTGGCTATGAACTAATGACTGATCTCAAGTAAAACAATTACAACGATATCTGTCCAGCAGGGGGTCCATACTTTGATGTGTATACTTAATGGTGGGATCAGTATTATGTTGGTGTAACTTGACTATGATGATGTCATCATGAAATGACACATAGTGATGTCATCATATATGATGACATCATCTAAACCATACATTCAAAACTACCATTATTAACCCCACATCATTATTATAGTACAAGTTACATCATGATGATGCAAGTTAGACCAAGAACCACTCATTATGTTACCAAAAATTAAATAATAAACATGTAATGAATACTTGACTATTAAAAAATATCTCATTTCAGCATACAAACTAAGTAACCAACAATGTTTAGGACATGCTACTATTTTTCCCTTAAATGTGCATAATACAACTGGTCAGAATCGAAATAGTCTAAACAAACCCAACAAATATGGGAATGACATTGGTTACAAATCATATGATTACAACCTTTTATCTTCTCAATTGGAGTATCATATTTAGGATATCATTTACATTTTTTGAATTCGTCCACATCCAATTTTCTAATGCTTATCTGCAACTGATTTCATAATCTTTGTACATCTTACACATAAGTCCTCCCCATTGTCTACAGTTTCAATTAACCAATGTATAACTAGAAATAAATAGATAATTAGTGTAACAGTACTATTAATAAAGTGTGTGTGTGTGTGTGTGTGTGTGCGTGCACGCAGAGATAAAGAGTTGAAAGTACTATATTTGACATTATATAAGGAAAAACTAGCTCTCAGTAATAAAATATAATTAAACACTCCTGTAATTATGATCACAAATATGAAACATACAAATTATTGAGAAAGAATTTACTTAACAAATGAAATGACCAATCATGTTTAGGAAAAGCTACCATGTGTTTTTGCTAAATGTGCATAACACAATTGGTCAGAATCAAAATAGTCTAAACAAACCCAACAAATATGGGAAGAACATTGGCTGCAAGTCATATGATTACAACCATTTATCTTCTCAATTGGAATAGCACATTTAGGACATCGTTTACGTTTTTTGAATTCTCCCGCATCCAATTTTCCAATGCTTTATCTCCACCTGATTTCATATCTTTGTAAATCTCACATGTAAGTCCATCATGATATTGAACATGACAAGTAGTACATATATGAACACTGCAATGACTACATATAAAACATTGGCCATCTTCAGTCACTGCATATACCATTTTACAGTCTGGAGTTAGACAGTTACGAACTTTATCTTGATTAGCTGCTATATAGTATCGTAATGAAGTTTCAACTAGGATTGGTAATGTTAAGGGTGTTCTCTTGAAAAGGGTTTCAAAGTCTTGCCAAATGAAACATTGAGAGCAATCTTCTGCAGCACATAGAAGAGGAATAGTTAGTGTATTTTGTGACACTTGTAGCTTCATACACTCGATGTGGTAAGGGTGACCACAATACTCCAATCTAATGATATCTCGTATGTTTTCAATGTCACACAGACACACACAACATTCTGGTTGAGATTCTGTTATAGATTTATGAAGGCCAGTAGTAGGAACTGATTTTGTGTAATCATCCACCACTTGGTTGATTTTTGTAATTGCATTTTTTTTGGCAAAGACTGAGAGAATTTGCCTCTGTGGATCTAGCATAGCATTTTCCACGCCATTCATTTTAATGATACCTTGAAGATCAGTACCAAATTTGGTGACTAAATGTTTCATTAACCCTGGAGCTCTGTCTGGAGCTTTTAGATGAATCTCATGAACTGCAAACCCATGGTCTTCAAAAATTTGTATCTGCTCATTCACTTGACTAAAAGCTTTATTTCGATTTAGTTCAGCTCCATATATGTTAATAGTCATGGTTTGAAAGTTGGTATATATGTAAGTTGAAGTAGCAGCTTGAGTCTTTGTAATATGCTGTCGACAAGTATGAGACAATAAGTATTGCTGACGATCAGGACTTTGACATTCAATAACCAGTGGAGACGTGAGACTGTGGAGCTTGTTCCTTGCTTTCGTAAAGACAATAATATCAGTAGTTGATATCTCAATAAAGATATTGCCATATTTGTCTTTCTTCTGCTGAATTGTTATTAAAGACTTGTATTTGTTGTGAAGCTTAGCTTCAATAGTAGCTATTTCACTCTTTATAACTTTATAAACTTTGTTAAAACACCGAATTGAGGACCGTATCATTTGAATTTCAAGTTCTTCGTCATCAATAGACTCACACTGAAGACCTTCCATAGCCTGAAGTCCCTCTTGTGGATTTAGAAATTCGATGAAAGCTTGAAATTTGTAAAAGTGATCTTTAGGTACTGATAAATTAATGTTGTATTGACCTTGTGAGGAATACTCGCTAATGATACTTTCTAGTTCATCTTGCAAGTCTTCCACGTATTCTTCAGTTGTAACAAAAGGTTTTTCATAAACTACCTTTACTTCAAATTGAATTTCAAATAAGTAACTCTCCATTAATGTTCTGATATCTTCAGCCGACATAGATGTAGGAACATTTGCAACAAAAATTTCTGTAGGATCATTCTTGGAGAGTTGAAATTTTAATCTTGATTCCGACTTTGCTCCTGGAATTGAGACAACAATTATTGACAAAGAATCGTATGCAGATTCAGCATCTACTGCAGATTGAAACTGTAGAAAGACAAAATTGCGTCGTTTCCTACGGGACCATTCAATTTTGAGTGTGAAAGCTTTAGGTCCTTGAACCTTTTTAGAAGAGTACACAGGTTGAACACAAACACTATTTTGTAGGTTAC
Organism: Xestospongia muta; assembly: GCA_963693285.1. NCBI lineage: Eukaryota > Metazoa > Porifera > Demospongiae > Haplosclerida > Petrosiidae > Xestospongia > Xestospongia muta. The sequence goes on from OY848925.1 coordinate 1,131,309, forward strand.
TCACTATTTCAACAGCCTTAGAAGCAGCTACATGATTGTCAAATGTGACATAGAGACGACTTTCCTTCTTTGAAACATTTGAATTGGTAACAGTGATGCTACCACATTTCAATAGCAACTCCATAATTTGGTCTGTCCAGTCAGTATTTGGTCCTTCACTGGGACCCTTTACAACCACTGTACAATAGTCACATGGCATGAGAATATCTTCAACGGTACCTCCAGGCCCTAGAATGACTCTAACATCATCTTGCTGCTCTGTGATGCCAATTTCTTGTGACTTTTTTCCCTTCATTTCATCTTGGGTTTTTCTTAGTTTAGCTTCAAGCAACTCTTTTATTGCTGTGTGGTGATGTGTGCTAACATAAACACGAACCAATCCTAATTCTGGTCTGCAATCCATATAAAATGGAGTACCTTCAGTGATAGCAGTAATTTCCTCTTGTATTGATTGGACAGTTTTCTTGATAGTGCACTCATAAACCTTCTGTCCAATATTAGAAACTGTTAGAGGTGCGACTAAGTAGTTGTTAAACTTTTCAAATGGATCACATGAAAGTTTATTTAGACGTATCGCTTCTTTAATCCATGACTCATCCACACGCATAGCTTGAAGTAGAAAGTGTTGAGACAGCTTGAGAGTTTTCTCATAAATGAGATACTTTGGAATTTGGTTGGTCTGTATAAGAGATGATCCTGGAAACACAAGAAGAGGTTCTCCTAGCATCTTAAGGGTCATATACCCAACTTTCTCATGGCCTAGATAAACTGCTATATTACCTAAGAACGCATAAAAGAAAATTTTGGGAAGTTTGGCTTCGGCATTTGGTATATTAATTGTGTTGGAGATAGTGCACTGAAGATTGTGTGTCAAGGTTGTTTTAAACTCTTTCACTGTTTCTTCTACAATTCTCATGCTCTTAGCATTGATGTAATTCTCAACACACCATTTGTTGCGCTGGTCTTTCTTTTGTGAAGACCATTCATGGTAGACTACAAGAGATGTTAGTTGATCTCCACCAGGATGAACAAACTTGATTTTCTTTCGATCACTTTCAGCTTTCATTTCTTCAGTTCTTCCTCGAAAAAAAATATTACCACCAAGACTAGAGACAGCAACAGATATAGCAGCTTCATAACCTATACCAGCATCAATGCCATCAAGAAGTACCTTGCCTAGTAGAGGGTCCACTGGCAAAAGGGCTAACTTTCGGCCAAAAGACGTAAGACATTCATTCTCTATAGCACCAATGTAATGAAGTGTGTTTATTGCATCTAGTAATGCATTTTTATCTGGCATTTCTAAAAAATTAAAAGCCAATATATTAGAAATGCCAAATTCGTAAAGCTTTAAAACAGCATGTGTGAGATGAACTCGAAGAATCTCTGGTAGTGTCCTGTCTTGCATGGTTTTGTAGGTCTCCTCAGAGTATAGACGATAGCATTTTCCAGCAGAGACACGCCCAGCTCTCCCCTTCCTTTGATCAGCAGAACTTTTGCTGATCAATCGAACCTCTAGTGAGTTCATGTTTTTCTTAGCATCAAAGCACAATTCTTTTGCTAGACCAGTGTCTACAATGTACTTAATATCAGGAATTGTCACTGATGTTTCAGCAATGTTAGTTGACAGAACTATTTTCCTTTTTCCTGTATATTGCATAAACACTTTCTGTTGATCTTGTGGCTGTAATTTACCATGTAATGGAAGGACAATGGCTGATTCTCCAAGCTCCTGTTGTAAGGTTTCACAGGCACGCTCAATTTCTGGAGGTGCTGTTAGAAACACAAGAATACCACCATCTCTTGGTTCTTCATTGTGTATCTGCCTGGCTACCTGCAAGGCGTCTTGAACATATTGGCATTGAAGTGGGAGCTCCTGTGAATTAAGAGGGTTCCAATTGACGTCAACAGGAAAAGTTCTTCCAAAAACATTTATAATAGGACAATGGCCAAAGTATTGGACAAAAAGATCAGGGTTAATGGTAGCTGACATGATGACAACTTTCAGATCTGGTCGATATGGTAAACACTCTTTGATAAAGGCTAATAACATATCTGTACTAAGACTTCTCTCGTGTGCTTCATCAATGACCAAACAAGAATTCTTTGAAAATTGTCGATCACCAATGCACTCATTTAATAAACAATGATCTGTCATATAAACAATTTTTGTGTCAGCTTTGACTTTTCTTGTAGCTGAAGTAGAATGGCCTACGAGAGTTCCAGCAGGAATACACATTTCAGTGCTGACATGATTAGCTAGTGTGACAGCTGCTACTTTTCTTGGTTGAGTACATACAATACAGCCATGTTCAGCAAAGTTATCATCATACAAATATTGTACTACTTGTGTACTCTTTCCAGAACCTGTTTCGCCAATAAGAATAACAACTTGATTATCATGGACTGTCTTCACAATATCCCGACGTCTGGCATAAATTGGGAGTGCTTTTTGAAATCGAAGACATTCTCGTGCTATGAGCCTTTCAAATTCCTCCATATTCACTGTACCTTTTGACTCCACGTCATCTAACTCTCGTTGTAGATGGTGATAGCAACTTTTAAACTCAATTTCATGAGCAATGTATTCTGTTATTTGTCGTTTTACTGTATCAATCTCACCTAAAACAATAGAAAATTCATGTAGATCTATTTTTTTAGATTTTTGTTCTAAAACACATTTTCTTTCTCTAATACATGAGATCTTTTTCTTATGCTCTTCCAAAAGACATTGTCTTCTTTTTTCAAAAGATTTTCTAATTTGAAGAATCTTAGCTGCATGTAAATCTGCATTTACCATTCGTTGCAATGAGACTATCATTCTAGGCTTTGGATTTCGTTGTCTTAAAGTTTGTTGTGCTCTTTTGGCTTGATTCATACTTTGAAATTGTACTACTACTTCTATTTCTCCTTGATCATTCTTTTGAAAAGAGACTATTGTAAAAGTTTCATTCTTTAAGTGAAGTTGACACTCAAGATAATGCTCAAATTCTCTCTTGTTAGTGTCATACTTCAAAGAGAAGTATACACAGGTTGGCTTTACTTGTTGCATACATTGATGTATTTGCATACTTGTTTTTTCGTTTTCTACTACTAGCGTTGTTTTTTGTACAGGCGGCTTTGGTTTTGGTATACTTGCTTGTTCACTTGGTTTCAATTCTTGTATGCATGCTCCCATTTGTTTGGTTGGGTGTGGCTTTCTTTTTTGTACAGGCGGCTTTGGTTTTGGTATACTTGCTTGTTCACTTGGTTTCAATTCTTGTATGCATGCTCCCATTTGTTTGGTTAAGTGTGGCTTTCTTTTTTGTACAGGCGGCTTTGGTTTTGGTATACTTGCTTGTTCACTTGGTTTCAATTCTTGTATGCATGCTCCCATTTGTTTGGTTGGGTATGGCTTTCTTTTTTGTACAGGCGGCTTTGGTTTTGGTATACTTGCTTGTTCACTTGGTTTCAATTCTTGTATGCATGCTCCCATTTGTTTGGTTAAGTGTGGCTTTCTTTTTTGTACAGGCGGCTTTGGTTTTGGTATACTTGCTTGTTCACTTGGTTTCAATTCTTGTATGCATGCTCTCATTTGTTTAGTTGGGTGTGGCTTTCTTTTTTGTACAGGCGGCTTTGGTTTTGGTATACTTGCTTGTTCACTTGGTTTTAATTCTTGTATGCATGCGCTCATTTGTTTGGTCGGGTGTAATTTTTGTTGTATATGACATGGTTGTCTTCTTTCTGGTAGAGTTGTTCTTCCTTTTTGTAAACATGGTGGTAATTGTATGCATGACTGTCCTGGTTGCTCATTTACACTCAATTCATTGACACTTCCTTCTTGCATAGTTTTTGATAGATGTATATCTGAGGTAGATGTCATTGTACATGGCTGAAAGTCTTGGATACTTTTAACCAATAAAGAGTCCCGTGAAGTAGTCATTTCTTAAATTTGTATGAATTTTATTTGTCTGCATTAAAGATAATATAATATAATTATTATAGTCTACATTGTTACAACTGTGTTAATGTTGACCACATTGTTATATAATTATTATAGTCTACATTGTTACAACTGTGTTGTTGTTGACCACATTGTTGAGTCTCAAGGACTAAATACATTAAACAAAACAAAAAAACATTAGAAACCAGATGTTTCAGCAATAATGCAGTGGTTCAATGGATTATTGAGTGACTCTATCAAAGTGGGGCAGTCGTTTATTATTTATGTCAATGCAAGGGGAAGCTTTAAGAAACAAGTGCACTACACCCCACCCTCTTAATATCAACATTGGCATGTGTGCCAGCTGACTGTATGCTGACATGACAATATACTGCAGTGAACTTTGAAAACATGCTTTTCATTGCATATACAATTAATGCCATAGATATCAAGTGAGGTAGTATTACAAAGGTAGTATTATATACAAAGGTTATGTAGATGTTTTACACAATACCACATTTCTGAAGGCAATTGTTGAACTATAATTTATAAGTACTGCTTAATTAGTTATATTATTTATAGCAAAATGATATCACTCTTAAAATATTAGTTTTAGATATAACATAAATTAATTTAAAACAACACTATATAGTACAAAGTAGATAGTAGATTTCTAATCTACAATTAACTCTCAGAGATATATGTAATCTGTAAGATGTAGTACAGAAAAGCACATGCATACGTATTAGGTAAATCCTTTAAAATTACCTTTTCGCTAAGTGCTTCAAAGAGTTCAATCTTCGCGTCTCCGTTGGTAATTCTCACGGTATTTTCCCCGTCTAGTTAATAATTAAATTACAATCATCAGTTATAATTTAACCCGTTTACAACTAAGCAAATTATTCAGTTACAATTTTTAAGGAAGATAACAAATCAGAACAATAATAATAATAAGACAAGACGTATGTATTTAGTTCTTGTTCCTTTATCAATCTACTTCTTCCATGCGATCATCTTCATTTTCTTCCCCTTCAAGTGGTGGCATCTCCTCAGGAACAGCCTCTTCTCCACCGGCAGTGTCATCCTCATCGATACCCAATCCTAACTTGATCATACGATGGATACGATTAGCATGACTTTGAGGGTTCTCGAGAGTAAAACCAGATGACATCAGAGAAGTCTCAAACAATAGCAACACGAGATCCTTGACAGATTTATCATTTTTATCAGCCTCTGCTTTCTGTCGAAGGGTTTCAATGATTGGATGATCTGGGTTCAATTCAAGTTGTTTCTTAGCAGCCATGTATCCCATTGTACTGGTGTCACGAAGAGCCTGGGCTTTCATGATACGCTCCATATTTGCTGTCCATCCATACTGGCTAGTCACAATACAGCATGGTGACGAAACAAGTCTCTTTGAAATAAGAACCTTCTCCACTTTCTTGTCGAGAATATCTTTCATGACTTTACAAAGACCCTCAAACTTGGATTTTTGTTCTTCAAAACGCTTCTTCTCTTCGTCGTCCTCAGGCAACTCAAGACCTTCCTTGGTCACTGACACGAGGGTCTTACCTTCGTATTCTTTGAGTTGTTGAACACAATACTCGTCAATAGGTTCAACCATATACAGGACCTCAAAGCCGCGTTTTGTGACCCGTTCAACAAAGGCTGAGTTAGATACTTGGTCACGAGTCTCACCAGTAATATAGTAGATTTGTTTCTGGTTCTCTTTCATCCTAGAGACATAATCCTTGAGTGTGGTCATATCATCACCTGAAGAGGAAGAATGGTAACGCAATAGCTCGGCAATCTTCTTTCTATTCTGACTGTCCTCATGTATACCAAGCTTTAGGTTTTTACTGAATTGCTCGTAAAACTTCTTGTAGTTTTCAGCATCTTCAGTCAATTCAGTGAACAACTCGAGGCATTTCTTGACTAGATTTTTTCGGATGACTTTAAGAATCTTATTGTGCTGAAGCATTTCACGAGAAATGTTCAAAGGAAGGTCTTCAGAGTCAACGACACCTTTTACGAAGTTGAGATACTCAGGAATCAGATCCTCAGCATTCTCCATGATGAAAACACGTCGAACATAGAGTTTGATATTATTTTTGACCTTTCTGTTCTCAAAAAGATCAAAAGGAGCTCGCTTAGGAACGAAAAGGAGTGCACGGAACTCAAGTTGCCCCTCTACTGAGAAATGTTTGACAGCCAAATGTTCTTCCCAGTCGTTGGTAAGAGATTTGTAGAATTCACCATATTCTTCTTGAGTGATGTCATCTGGATTACGAGTCCAGATCGGCTTTGTCTTGTTCAGTTCTTCAACATCAGTGTACTTCTCCTACAGACATTGTATCCAACAAGTGAATATTGCAACAAATATAAAAACTAACTTTAATTTTCTTCTTCTTTTTCTTGTCCTCTTTCTTGTCTCCTTCTTCTTCTTCGTCAGAATCAACTTCTTCTATCTTTGGTTCTTCATCTTTCTTCTCTTCTCCATTTTCGCCATCTGGTTGTTCCTTCTTTTCTTCTTCCTCTTCAGCTTCGTCATCACTGATCTCCTTCTCTCTTTCTTTCTCAACATGAAGGTTGATGGGATATCCAATGAACTGACTGTGCTTCTTGACAACTTCTTTGATACGTCGATCTTCAAGATATTCCATTTGGTCTTCCTTAAGGTAGAGGATGATCTTGGTTCCTCGGTTAATTGATTCTCCTGTATCATCTCGTCGGACAGTGAAGGAACCTCCTGCAGCCGATTCCCAAATGTATTGCTCATCATCATTGTGCTACAAAATGAGTGAGATTAGTACAAGTTAACTAGATTATTAAAAGATCAATACTATATTCTGTCCGAGTTGAGAAGAGCCACTTATTAAAAAGGTGTCGTATGCATAGAATGTAAGGTGAGGTGAGGTATTTCCTCTCATATCATATGCAATTAGTGCTGAAGTACATTTTAATTTTATTCGTTATTTGTTCACGTGCTCAAGAGACTGAGGTCACAAACAATGAAGGTTGTTGCAAATGTCTATAACTATTTCGAGGGACTTAGCAGGAGAAAAATGTTATTCATTAAATCCTCAAAGGTGCAAAATTTAAGTGTATGCCATTGAAAAAGTATTGGAGTTTTTGCTACTTTCTCATAGAACCAGAGAGCCAAATTTTATGTATAAAATGCATGTTTGCAAGCTGAATTGATTGGTGCAAGTCCATGTGAATTGCACGTAAAATGGCAAAGTTATTTACATGTCTGCGTGGCCCTTCTCAACTTAAGAGTATAATAGATTAACTGAATTACAGAGTTAGATAGTGAGAGTATACATATTGTTACATATTACACTGTGTGTATGTGTATGGTACTTACCTTGGTGATTACTTGGACCTTCTCAGCAACCAGATAGGCTGAGTAGAATCCCACACCAAACTGACCAATCATAGAGATATCAGCTCCAGCCTACAAGTACATACAGTATTGTTACTATAGTGATAGTATCACACAATATAAACAGTGGGAGTGGGTTGTTCTGAAGATATTCCAGAACATTCTAGAAAGGAAGCCGCATACTAAACTACATACTAATTAATTTCAGAATAGAAATAATTAAATACTAAAAATTAATATTCTATTGTTGCCAAACAAGAGAGGCTATGATTTACCATAATTTATAAATATACCTGCAGAGCTTCCATAAATGTCCTTGTACCAGATCGAGCAATAGTACCCAGATTGTTCACCAAATCAGCTTTGGTCATACCAACACCAGTGTCGATAAAAGTAAGTGTATTATCGTTCTTGTTTGGAATAATGTTGATCTCAAGTTTCTTCTCAGATTCCAGAACTGTAGGATCGGTGAGACCTTGATAACGGACCTTGTCAAGGGCCTGCAAAGGAATACTAAACAGTAATTTTATTAAAAATTAATTTCTTACATCTGAGGAGTTGGAGATAATTTCTCTCAGAAAGATTTCTTTGTTGGAATAGAACGTATTAATAATGAGACTCATAAGCTGAGCGATCTCAGCTTGAAATGCGAAGGTTTCGACTTCAATTTCGTCTTCCATAACGACATCTTGGGCAGGATCAGCCATTCTGAACCGACAGATGGGAGAAAAAGATTAAGCTCGTTTACTTCAAGGTATGAGTGGAAAGTTTGCTGCTACAAATTCTTACTATCGCGGTAGGAAGGCGTACAATTTATACCTTGTGGTATATTGCTTAAACACTTTCTGTTGATCTTGTGGCTGTAATTTACCATGTAATGGAAGGACAATGGCTGATTCTCCAAGCTCCTGTTGTAAGGTTTCACAGGCACGCTCAATTTCTGGAGGTGCTGTTAGAAACACAAGAATACCACCATCTCTTGGTTCTTCATTGTGTATCTGCCTGGCTACCTGCAAGGCGTCTTGAACATATTGGCATTGAAGCGGGAGCTCCTGTGAATTAAGAGGGTTCCAATTGACGTCAACAGGAAAAGTTCTTCCAAAAACATTTATAATAGGACAACGGCCAAAGTATTGGACAAAAAGATCAGGGTTAATGGTAGCTGACATGATGACAACTTTCAGATCTGGTCGATTTGGTAAACACTCTTTGATAAAGGCTAATAACATATCTGTACTAAGACTTCTCTCGTGTGCTTCATCAATGACCAAACAAGAATACTTTGAAAATTGTCGATCTCCAATGCACTCATTTAATAAACAATGATCTGTCATATAAACAATTTTTGTGTCAGCTCTGACTTTTCTAGTAGCTGAAGTACAATGGCCTACGAGAGTTCCAGCAGGAATACACATTTCGGTGCCGACATGATTAGCTAGTGTGACAGCTGCTACTTTTCTCGGTTGAGTACATACAATACAGCCATGTTCAGCAAAGCCATCATCATACAAATATTGTACTACTTGTGTACTCTTTCCAGAACCTGTTTCGCCAATAAGAATAACAACTTGATTATCGTGGACTGTCTTCACAATATCCCGACGTCTGGCATAAATTGGGAGTGCTTTTTGAAATCGAAGACATTCTCGTGCTATGAGCCTTTCAAATTTCTCCATATTCCCTGTACCTTTTGACTCCATGTCATCTAACTCTCGTTGTAGATGGTGATAGCAACTTTTGAACTCAATTTCATGAGCAATGTATTCTTTTATTTGTCGTTTTACTGTGTCAATCTCACCTAAAACAATAGGAAATTCACGTAGATCTATTTTTTTAGATTTTTGTTCTAAAACACATTTTCTTTCTCTAATACATGAGATCTTTTTCTTATGCTCTTCCAAAAGACATTGTCTTCTTTTTTCAAAAGATTTTCTAATTTGAAGAATCTTAGCTGCATGTAAATCTGCATTTACCATTCGTTGCAATGAGACTATCATTCTAGGCTTTGGATTTCGTTGTCTTAAAGTTTGTTGTGCTCTTTTGGCTTGATTCATACTTTGAAATTGTACTACTACTTCTATTTCTCCTTGATCATTCTTTTGAAAAGAGACTATTGTAAACGTTTCATTCTTTAAGTGAAGTTGACACTCAAGATAATGCTCAAATTCTCTCTCATTAGTGTCATACTTCAAAGAGAAGTACACACAGGTTGGCTTTACTTGTTGCATACATTGATGTATTTGCATACTTGCTTTTCCGTTTTCTACTACTAGCATTGTTTCTTGTACAGGTGGTTTTGGTTTTGGTATACTTGCTTGTTCACTTGGTTTCAATTCTTGTATGCATGCTCCCATTTGTTTGGTTGGGTGTGGCTTTCTTTTTTGTACAGGCGGCTTTGGTTTTGGTATACTTGCTTGTTCACTTGGTTTCAATTCTTGTATGCATGCTCCCATTTGTTTGATTGGATATGGCTTTCTTTTTTGTACAGGCGGCTTTGGTTTTGGTATACTTGCTTGTTCACTTGGTTTCAATTCTTGTATGCATGCTCCCATTTGTTTAGTTGGGTGTGGCTTTCTTTTTTGTACAGGCAGCTTTGGTTTTGGTATACTTGCTTGTTCACTTGGTTTCAATTCTTGTATGCATGCTCCCATTTGTTTGGTTGGGTATGGCTTTCTTTTTTGTACAGGCGGCTTTGGTTTTGGTATACTTGCTTGTTCACTTGGTTTCAATTCTTGTATGCATGCTCCCATTTGTTTAGTTGGGTGTGGCCGTGAAGAAGTCATTTCTTGAATTTGTGTGAATTTTATTTGTCTGCATTAAAGATAATATAATATAATTATTATAGTCTACATTGTTACAACTGTGTTGTTGTTGACCACATTGTTATATAATTATTATAGTCTACATTGTTACAACTGTGTTGTTGTTGACCACATTGTTGAGTCTCAAGGACTAAATACATTAAACAAAACAAAAAAACATTAGAAACCAGATGTGTCAGCAATAATGCAGTGGTTCAATGGATTACTGAGTGACTCTATCAAAGTGGGGCAGTCGTTTATTATTTATGTCAATGCAAGGGGGAAGCTTAGAGAAACAAGTGCACTACACCCCACCCTCTTAATATCAACATTGGCATGTGTGCCAGCTGACTGTATGCTGACATGACAATATACTGCAGTGAACTTTGAAAACATACTTTTCATTGGATACAATTAATGTCATAGATATCAAGTGAGGTAGTATTACAAAGGTAGTATTATATACAAAGGTTATGTAGATGTGTTACACAATACCACATTTCTGAAGGCAATTGCTGAACTATAATTTATAAGTACTGCTTAATTAGTTATATTATTTATAGCAAAATGATATCACTCTTAAAATATTAGTTTTAGATATAACATAAATTAAATTAATTTAAAACAACACTAGTACAAAGTAGATTTCTAATCTACAATTAACTCTTAGAGATATATGTAATCTGTTAAGATGTAGTACTGAAAAGCACATGCATACGTATTAGGTAAATCCTTTAAAAATACCTTTTCGCTCAACTGAGTACTTCAAAGAAATCAATCTTCGCGTCTCTTTAGGTAATTCTCAAGGGATTTTCCCCGTCTAGTTAATAATATAACGATCAGCAGTTATAATTTAACCCGTTTACAACTAAGCAAATTATTCATAGTTACAATTTTTAAGGAAGATAACAAATCAGAACAATAATAATAAGACAAGACGTATGTATTTAGTTCTTGTTCCTTTATCAATCTACTTCTTCCATGCGATCATCTTCATTTTCTTCCCCTTCAAGTGGTGGCATCTCCTCAGGAACAGCCTCTTCTCCACCGGCAGTGTCATCCTCATCGATACCCAATCCTAACTTGATCATACGATGGATACGATTAGCATGACTTTGAGGGTTCTCGAGAGTAAAACCAGATGACATCAGAGAAGTCTCAAACAATAGCAACACGAGATCCTTGACAGATTTATCATTTTTATCAGCCTCTGCTTTCTGTCGAAGGGTTTCAATGATTGGATGATCTGGGTTCAATTCAAGTTGTTTCTTAGCAGCCATGTATCCCATTGTACTGGTGTCACGAAGAGCCTGGGCTTTCATGATACGCTCCATATTTGCTGTCCATCCATACTGGCTAGTCACAATACAGCATGGTGACGAAACAAGTCTCTTTGAAATAAGAACCTTCTCCACTTTCTTGTCGAGAATATCTTTCATGACTTTACAAAGACCCTCAAACTTGGATTTTTGTTCTTCAAAACGCTTCTTCTCTTCGTCGTCCTCAGGCAACTCAAGACCTTCCTTGGTCACTGACACGAGGGTCTTACCTTCGTATTCTTTGAGTTGTTGAACACAATACTCGTCAATAGGTTCAACCATATACAGGACCTCAAAGCCGCGTTTTGTGACCCGTTCAACAAAGGCTGAGTTAGATACTTGGTCACGAGTCTCACCAGTAATATAGTAGATTTGTTTCTGGTTCTCTTTCATCCTAGAGACATAATCCTTGAGTGTGGTCATATCATCACCTGAAGAGGAAGAATGGTAACGCAATAGCTCGGCAATCTTCTTTCTATTCTGACTGTCCTCATGTATACCAAGCTTTAGGTTTTTACTGAATTGCTCGTAAAGCTTCTTGTAGTTTTCAGCATCTTCAGTCAATTCAGTGAACAACTCGAGGCATTTCTTGACTAGATTTTTTCGGATGACTTTAAGAATCTTATTGTGCTGAAGCATTTCACGAGAAATGTTCAAAGGAAGGTCTTCAGAGTCAACGACACCTTTTACGAAGTTGAGATACTCAGGAATCAGATCCTCAGCATTCTCCATGATGAAAACACGTCGAACATAGAGTTTGATATTATTTTTGACCTTTCTGTTCTCAAAAAGATCAAAAGGAGCTCGCTTAGGAACGAAAAGGAGTGCACGGAACTCAAGTTGCCCCTCTACTGAGAAATGTTTGACAGCCAAATGTTCTTCCCAGTCGTTGGTAAGAGATTTGTAGAATTCACCATATTCTTCTTGAGTGATGTCATCTGGATTACGAGTCCAGATCGGCTTTGTCTTGTTCAGTTCTTCAACATCAGTGTACTTCTCCTACAGACATTGTATCCGACAAGTGAATATTGCAACAAATATAAAAACTAACTTTAATTTTCTTCTTCTTTTTCTTGTCCTCTTTCTTGTCTCCTTCTTCTTCTTCGTCAGATTCAACTTCTTCTATCTTTGGTTCTTCATCTTTCTTCTCTTCTCCATTTTCGCCATCTGGTTGTTCCTTCTTTTCTTCTTCCTCTTCAGCTTCGTCATCACTGATCTCCTTCTCTCTTTCTTTCTCAACATGAAGGTTGATGGGATATCCAATGAACTGACTGTGCTTCTTGACAACTTCCTTGATACGTCGATCTTCAAGATATTCCATTTGGTCTTCCTTAAGGTAGAGGATGATCTTGGTTCCTCGGTTAATTGATTCTCCTGTATCATCTCGTCGGACAGTGAAGGAACCTCCTGCAGCCGATTCCCAGATGTATTGCTCATCATCATTGTGCTATAAAATGAGATTAGTACAAGTTAACTAGATTATTAAAAGATCAATACTATATTCTGTCCGAGTTGAGAAGAGCCACTTATTAAAAAGGTGTTGTATGCATAGAATGTAAGGTGAGGTGAGGTATTTCCTCTCTTATTATATGCAATTAGTGCTGAAGTACGTTTTAATTTTATTCATTATTTGTTCACGTGCTCAAGAGACTGAGGTCACAAACAATGAAGATTGTTGCAAATGTCTATAACTATTTCAAGGGACTTAGCAGGCGAAAAATGTTATTCGTTAAATCCTCAAAGGTGCAAAATTTAAGTATGTCGAAGGTATGCCATTGAAAACATATTGAAGTTTTATAGTTTGCTACTTTCTCGTAGAACCAGAGAGTCAAATTTTATGTATAAAATGCATGTTTGCAAGCTGAATTGATTGGTGCAAGCCCATGTGGATAGCACGTAAAATGGCAAAGTTATTTACATATCTGTATGGCCCTTCTCAACTTAAGAGTATAATAGATTAACTGAATTATAGAGTTAAGTTGTGAGAGTATACATATTGTTACATATTACACTGGGGGTATGTGTATGGTACTTACCTTGGTGATTACTTGGACCTTCTCAGCAACCAGATAGGCTGAGTAGAACCCCACACCAAACTGACCAATCATAGAGATATCAGCTCCAGCCTACAAGTACATACAGTATTGTTACTATAGTGATAGTATCACACAATATAAACAGTGGGAGTGGGTTGTTCTGAAGATATTCCAGAACATTCTAGAAAGGAAGCCGCATACTAAGCTACATACTAATTAATTTCAGAATAGAAATAATTAAAAATACTAAAAATTAATATTCTATTGTTGCCAAACAAGAGGGACTATGATTTACCATAATTTAGAAATATACCTGCAGAGCTTCCATAAATGTCCTTGTACCAGATCGAGCAATAGTACCCAGATTGTTCACCAAATCAGCTTTGGTCATACCAACACCAGTGTCGATAAAAGTAAGTGTGTTATCGTTCTTGTTTGGAATAATGTTGATCTCAAGTTTCTTCTCAGATTCTATAACTGTAGGATCGGTGAGACTTTGATAACGGATCTTGTCAAGGGCCTGCAAAGAAAGACTAAGCAGTAATTTTATTAAAAATTAATTTCTTACATCTGAGGAGTTGGAGATAATTTCTCTCAGAAAGATTTCTTTGTTGGAATAGAACGTATTAATAATGAGACTCATAAGCTGAGCGATCTCAGCTTGAAATGCGAAGGTTTCGACTTCAATTTCGTCTTCCATAACGACATCTTGGGCAGGATCAGCCATTCTGAACCGACAGATGGGAGAAAAAGATTAAGCTCGTTTACTTCAAGGTATGAGTGGAAAGTTTGCTGCTACAAATTCTTACTATCGCGGTAGGAAGGCGTACAATTTATACCTTGTGGTATAGAACCTTCCAGTCCTGGAGCGAGAGCACGTGAAAAAGAACCTTCGAGCTTGGAGGGAAAGCACGTGGAAAGAAACTTCTAGAAGATGATCTCACTTAACACAATATCAAAGTGATCACTGATTCTGATCACTTTATGAGCTCCACCCAAAGAATTGCGTAGCCACGCCCACTAAATTAATAGACCAAGAAGGGCTTGTTTTAACTCCATCCATGGCAATGGCATCTACTCGAACAGGCAGTATGGTTGCATCTGATCTTCGTATCGAGTTTAAAACCAAAGAAGGAATATACAAAAACCTCAGAGATCATCGATACAGTAAACCTAGAGGACTTCCTTTGTTAGGGAAAGAGCTATCATGTACTTGTATTACTGTTGTCTCTGTTAAAGATATGCAAGGACTGTCAGAATGGCTGCTGTTTAATTCAGGCCGTGAGCTGTATTGCTATCCTTTCGGTGCAACTGAAAATGTAAGAGTAACTACACCTTGTATTTACAGTAGTGACACTATGTACCACACCCACATTTATTATATTAGCATTCTTTCAATGGGTGTAGCATTACCACACATATGAAATATAAGATGTGTTTATAAAAAGATCCTATTGTACTACACCAAGCCCCTGACATTTACTAAGTCTACTCTCCCCAATGTGAGTACAAATGGAGAATAGAAGATGACAAATATATGTGCCTACACGCCCTATTTACATGTATATGTACTTGTGTCTACATGCTTAATTGAGATGTACAACATAGCTATAGTGAACGCTTAACATATACATAAAGCTTTTAAAATATTATTCCGAAAAGTGAAACTGAACTTAGAGTGTGTCCTTAGTTTAGACTATCATTCCAAGATGTATAACCGACTTGTTTCATTGTTTATCTGCTCTGTTTCCATAGCCTCCAGATCTTCTTCATCCGGTTGACAAACACTCCTATCGTACTTCTTATCCACTATCACATGACGTCAATCTCTGTACTCGTTGTGTTGACAATCTTGATCTAATAGTGGGGTTTAATGGAGGACCATTACAACTAATTAATCCTATAACTAAATCCAGTATTGCTATCTACAACAGTGATGTAAGTGAACATTGTGGAGTGATATGTCTAGTATTTTTATTAATGATAGCTATCCTGGTAAGTACTTGTATCCACTAGTCTAGTGTTTACTAATAGTAGCTATCCTAGGTCACTGTGGTAAGTACTGATGTTTACTAGTCTAGAGCTTACTAATGGTAGTTATCCTAAGTCACTATAGTAAGTATTGATGTTCACTAGTCTAGAGTTTACTAATGGTAGCTATCCTAGGTCACTATAGTAAGTACTGATGTTCACTAGTCTAGAGTTTACTAATAATAGCTATCCTAGGTCACTGTGGTAAGTATTGATATTCAATATTCTAGAGCTTACTAATAGTAGTTATCCTAGGTCGCTGTGGTAAGCAGAGAGCTTACTAATGGTAGCTATCCTGGTAAGTATAACAGTAAGCACTGATTTAGATATCTGGTACTCTATTTATAAAACAAAGTTCTATTTCTTTCTCTATTACCTATAGCGTCACATTGATCCTACTGACGTTACTTGTGTCAGATGGGTACCAGGAAGTGAAACACAATTTGTATCATCACACATTAGTGGTAACCTCTATGTATGGACGACAGAATACCAATATAAAACATCATCTCTCCCAACTTATTCCACTCACAAAGAACTCAAAGACACCACTATACTTGTATGTAAACCTAGAAACAAGTTCCCTCTCATATATAGATGGACAATTGGTCATGGCTCCATTAAGGCATTTGCTTTCTCTCCTGATACGACGCATATTGCTGTAGCTAGTCAAGATGGTTTCCTTCGTGTGTACGACTTTCATAAGATGGAGTTATATGGTCGTATGAGAAGCTATTTTGGTTCTTTACTCTGTGTGTGTTGGAGTCCTGATGGCAAATATGTGGTGACAGGCGGAGAAGATGATTTAGTGAGCGTATGGTCATTTTATGAGAAACGTGTCGTTACCCGAGGGGAGGGTCATAAGTCATACGTAAATGCAGTTTCATTTGATGCACATACTTCAGAAGCTAATTCTTTAAATCGTAGTTTACCATCTGATATTGATTTGGGTACTAGCTCTGCTGTCGAGTTAAAAAGTCAGCGAAGTAGTCGGTTTTTCGAAGAGACTGAGTCATATAGATTAGGGTCTGTGGGGCAAGATGGTTTATTGTGTTTATGGGAGTTGTCAGGAGACAACTTGGCAGTTGTAAGACGACTTCATGGACGTACCAGATCACGAATTGTTACCAAACAAACCAGTTCTTTACAAAATGAAGAGGAAGAAGAAGAAGATGAAGATGAAGAAGAAAGCAATGACGCTGAGAGCCATGAGGAAAAAACAAGTCGAAGATCAACAGCTGAGTCTACTAATCAACCTTCTGTCGTTAGTAATGCTCAAATCAATAATGAAGATGTGGATTTAGGAGTTAACCCGGAATCTAGTTTGATTAACAAATCTGATGATAAAGAAATAAAATTGAAACTGAAATCTAAAAAAAGCAGTAAGGAATGTGATGACGTGGAATTAAAAAGTCCAGTAGATGGACCAGAAAACGTCTCAGAAGGGGGCATTGCTGCAGAAACATCCTCAGTGTCTTCAGAGTCCTCAAAAAATAAGAAAGACAAGAAACATAAGAAAGGCAAGGGATCTAAGCCGTCAGTGAAATCTGCTGTCAAAAGGAAGGTGAAGAACTTTATCAGTGGATATAATGTTTCATCAACACCACGACGATATGTAAGGGCTTTTGAATCCTGTCACAGTGATGACATAGCTCCAAAAATGTCTGAAATAAATGTAATTGAACCTTTGGTTTGTAAAAAGATCTGGTCAGAAAGACTGACTGATTTGACTTTTAGAGATGATTGTCTGTTAGTTGCAACTGAAGATGGATACGTTCAGGTCTGGGCTCGACCAGACTATTGTCGACAACCTGATAGTGATATGATATCTGGTCAAGCAATGATAGTAACAAATCCAGGGGTAAGGCATTATATCTAGACACATATTTCTTTTTATTAGTTACATAATTTTTTATTAGTTACTATAAATCTCTCTCTCTCTCTCTCTCTCTCTCTCTCTCTCTCTCTCTCTCTCTCTCTCTCTCTCTCTCTCTCTCTCTCTCTCTCTCTCCCTCACACACACACACTCAAATACAGCTCAATAGTCCAAGACCTGGTGAATCAGATAGTAAACACACGTCAGTTTAACAAAGCTAATATACAATTAAGTATAAACTATTAATTAATTAATTAATTATTATTATTGTTATGGGTTATGTTTTTGGATTTTTACTTGATGAATCATTTTGTTGTTACAAAAGTTATAAGTCACATGTAATGTAGAGGCTTGTTCTATTTTTAGAACATCTTCAACTTTTCAACTGATTCAGCAGAAATTATTGTTACTAAAAATAGACTTGGTCAAGATTCCAATAAAAGCCCACCATTTTGTATATATTCAGTTTAGACTAAAAGTCAAGAGAATAAAGTCATGTCTCGACCTGTACCTAGTTATATGGCGGGAGATATCATTACACTAAACGTTGGAGGAGAAAGGTAGTCAGATTATAAAAACCATTGATTAGAAATATGGCCTTTTCTTTGAGAGTATGATTTCTTATATCTTCTATTTGCTAAAAGATATTATTTTTATGTGTAGGTTTTCTACTTCAAGACAGACATTGAGTTGGGTACCAGACTCTTTCTTCACAAGGTGTGTATATCATTGAAATATGTATATAATATGACTACAGTATGGTATGTAGTGAAATAATGTCTCTAATCACACAACTTAATTCATAGATACCAGATATAGGTTTTGATTTCATTCTTTTGTTTGTGAATATATTACCTAAAATAATTGATGCATGACTAAGTTCCTCTATAGTGATCATATTTCGCTAGTAATTATCACAAGCTGTATATAACTTTATATGTATGATTGATGAGACGTGGTGCTCATGATAGGTACAAATTGTGAAGGTGTTTGTGAAAAGATGTTTATGAAGGATATGTATTGTGGATGGGATGAAAGTATGTCTGTGTACATGTTTGTGATGATACGTAGTGTGGAGGTGATAGACATGTTATAATTATTGTTCGTTGTCTTGTGATTATAACATTGATGTTGATAATAAACATGTCACAGTTTAGTAGATACATTTCAACTTCAAGATAATGCATGTTTACATGTAGTTATAATGCATGTTTACATGTACTTACAACATATGTTTACATGTACTTATAACACATGTTTACATGTGGTATAATTCATGTTTACATGTAGTTATAATATATGTTTACATGTACATATAATGCATGTTTACATGTACTTATAATATATTATGTTTACATGTAGTATAATGCAGGTTTTAATGTAATTTGACATCTTATATAAAGGACACAGTCTAAATTAATCTCTGTATTAAGGACCTCTCCAGTTATCAATTGGACTCACTATTGTAACTAGTGCTTGTTTATGCTAACAAATTCCAGAAAACAATATTAATATCTTATATTATTGTGTATTAATTTTATGTACAATTTTGTGTTTTATAGCCTTCTTAGTGGACGAATACCTTCTGTTAAAGACGATACTGGAGCGGTTAGTGATGGAGGGAGAGAGAGAGAGGGTGTAGAGTAATTCAACTAGTATTATATAGAGAATAAAATTGTTGATTAATAGATTATATGGACAAAACAGAGATATGATAGCTAATGGAATAGAGATAATATTTACTTAACTTGACACTTCTCTAATGAAAACAACACTACAAAAGAATGCATTGTATACATTATTGAAATGTTGTTATTTATAACACAGTATGTAACATTGTGTATATCGCCTGGTTGACTTTAGGACTCTATGTTATAATTAAAGGGTTAACATTATTTTGTTTCCTTTAGATTTTTATAGATCGAGACCCAGCATTGTTTAGAGTTGTATTAAACTTTCTACGAACACGTGACGTTGATTTGAGGTGCGAATTAATTGTCTTATTAACATGACATGACTGAATGGAGTGAGAGAGAGAGAGAGAGTTAAAGATGGATGATCTAGCGTGGTGAGAGAAAGAGTCAAAATGGACAGAGAAGAAGAGGAAATGATATTTATCATTTTTTGTTTATCATTGCATTTTCTTCATGTTACAGAAAAGTAAATTTATTATCATTAAAACATGATGCTGAGTTTTATGGAATACATCCATTAGGTGAATATACAGTTACATTATATACATTTATTGTTAGCGATTGGATAAGGTGCAAAAGCTTAGTTGGACAGTCTCCTTTGGGTATGGCCCAATGGGACATTTCAAACCTCAGACCACACACTTTAATATTTGATGTTTGGAGTATAGGGATCAGTATTAAATTATGTACTGGTCATGGACTGTCCCACTGGACATTTGTATATTAGTGAGAATTAGTTTTATAATAGTAGTGACTCGAGTTAAAATAATATTAACAATAATCAGTTACATTTGTACGTGTAGTCGACTAACTTTAGTTGTAATGGTATTTAATTAAATTATTATTATATTTTCTGTAG